>JAVTVY010033223.1:0-14398 GCA_036873755.1 Hanleya hanleyi | reverse complement strand
AATTCCGTAATCAGTCCCACTAATGACTGATCAATGGACGCGTGCAAATGTAATATTACGAGGATACTTCCATGTACATGTATATGAATGTCAACACACATGCATCGTCTTCATGTAATGGCATCTGAGAACAGCTTAAACACGGAAACGTTTCTTGTGTAGTTACACGAAGAGGAAATTCACTCATCTCTCACTTTTACATTGGTTGAATGTAATTAATATTGAAAACAAACCGTGGAGAAAAAACTTAATTGAGGAGATGTTGCATTGATGTGTGATCGGGTAACTGATGCATTATTGGTGGTCGCCAGCACTGCAACCACAACGCTGCTGAAACGCCGCCGCCATCCTATTGGAGAGAGCGCACCGATCACTGCGGGGACTACCGAGGAGAAACTTAAAAATGTGACTAGATAGGAAAAGTAAGAAATTTCACCAAAAAAACCCAGAACGGAACTGATTACACTGGACTCGAGCAAACGGTAATATGTTAAAACTATCCCTGTTCGCTAAACCATGCTTTAATTTCATGTAGCTATTGGCAGTTTTCTGACATGGCTCCATTCAACTCCATGTTAAGTTACACCTCCCTGCTTCGTCAAGTGCGCAGATGTGCGCTTCCACTTTGCGCGGTCGTTATATATGATTGAGACATTGATGAAAATGATCTTACAACCTATTCACTCACTCCTGCTTCCAGGGAACATAGAGTTCTACAGTCACACGTGATACAGTATGTAGCCTACAGAGAGTAAATTCTAGTTTATCTTTTCAGCTCACAGCCTTCTCGACAACGAGGTAACAGACTAGTGCTGAGACAGAGGCCGAATCCATTGAGGACAAGATCACAAGGAAAGTCCTGTATTGCGAGGGACCATACACTACGCCTAGAGAGGTGGTGCGTCTGTTCGACAAAAAAGACAGACCAGCAACTGCCCAAGTCATCGTCGTCATGAAAGAACTAGCAGAGAAGGGTCTAGGACAATTCAAGACCAGAGGACAGTCCAAGGTCTTCATTAAGACAGCTCTTGAACAACTCAACACGGAATCGGATGTGGATCGGGAGGCCTACGCCGAAGCGTATGGAAAGACGGCTTCCCAGTACATCTCAAAGACCGTTCAAGATTTTGTGAGAGGACTAGACGCCGCCTAGTGGCGATATGTAAAGATCACGCGTGAAAATGATATTTGACAGTTGTTCATTTGAGCGAACAGTGTTTGAGAAGGTTACAACACCGAACACTCGTCTCCACTGTCTAGTAGTTATTGCAGGGTATTGCTATTATTCAATTCGCCCAGTTATTTCCAAATAGACGATTGCCAGTTTAACCATCGTCGCGCATCAACGCACACAGTCAGGCAAAGACACAGGCCTTAGGCCAGAAGGGCATGCCTTCACCATGTTCATGTACTTGGTAATGTCTGAAAAAGCCTATTTAGTTCAGATTTTTTTTCCAATGATATGTCGATGAAGCTGATGACATTAGGCCTTTTGGTTGTGCTTATATTGTTCCCCTTTCTGAACAATTGGCGGGAAATAAGGCATCTTTAGGTATCATGCATGCAAGAAAGTATCTGATATAAGTCGGATATTCGGAGGGTCGGCTAGACAATCTAACAAGGCCTAACTTTTATAAGTAATTCATTCGTAATTTCCATTGTCATTTGCATCCAGATATTCTCGGTTCATTTGATTTGTGATTTGTACACTCGGTTGGAGAGGGAGTGGCAGGGGAGATCGCCCTCATCTGTCATAAAATTATAAAATTAGAGGCCTTTTCAGTTGCATCTGTAATGGATCTATAGCAGTGCGAGGATCTCTGGCTGGATGGTATGTGAATAATTCCGTTTTGTTTCATGTGAAGCTTGAATCAGACTCCCAGGTGAGAGTTCCTTATTATGAGAGCTTGTCAAGAACTGCCTGACCCATGGTGAGACACGGTTCTCGAAAAGAATGTGCACGACCCCGCGTAAAATCGGGAACTCATCTAGAGTACATCCCACTCTGACGAGCAGCATTTCCCGCTCCTGTGAACATACGATGTCGTCAACAGACATTAGGCTTGTTTTGATTAGTCAGCGAAACAGTTGGCCGTTACGCTCTTTCAAGTTCAGAGGCTTCTGGAGATTACGGTGGCTCATAGAGGACATGCATTTTATTTTACCAGTTTATTTATTTTTTGTTAATTTCTACCGCAGTTGAAACGTTTTAACTCGAGTTGAAACGTTTCAACTGAGATAGAAATTATTTCAACTCGAGTTTTAACGTTTCAACTGAGGTAGAAATTAACAAAAAATAAATAAACTGGTAAAATAAAACGCATGTCCCCCATGAGCCACCGTAGGAGATGGCTTGACTGGCAATACTGTTCGATATACTGCCTAGCACTGCGATAGGTTTATTTTTAATTATACTAAGACTGCTGTTGGCGTATGTTTCTCTGAACCAGTGCGAATTATGTTATCCATAAGATGAAGAGATTCGTTTCCTCTTCATTTATCAACACGGACAATAATTTAAATCTTGTTCTATCATAATTTCCTAAAAAGTAAATAAGAGTTATTCAACCACAATACGAGTTTGACTTTATTCGTGAATAATTGCAACCACCTCAACCAAAAATGTAAATTAAAACATGGGTTACAAGTCAACATAACAGTCCGCTGTTATCAGAGTATACTATTCCAATCTGGGAACCCAGGTAGATCCGCAGTATGTCTAAAGATCACTGAAGCTCCATGTCGCGTCATCTGACCCTGACACAAAGGCACCTGCCTGGCGGTACGCGCGGAGCTTATCTGACCTACTTCTTGAGGCTGTCCTGTATTTTCAAATACGGCTATTGTCTGGGCATATAACAAATTAGCCAATCGACGCGTGCCTGACAACGATCTGTGCGAGGGGTAGAACAGCAACATGAGTTTGCGGTCTTCAGATATATCGCGGATCCTCTCTGGCACCCAGGTTGAATACTATTCCACAAAAAATAATCTACACTCACAGTGATTTTCAACGGGCGTTTCCGATAGCGATTAAAAGCTAGAAGTTTAGTATCGGTAAAGGTGGTATTTGTAATTCCCCACCGTCGTCTGATATTTCGTCAAACCCAAAGGCGCCAAGCGGTGAATTGTATCACAACTATCACTTACTCGCACGTTTTCAACCTCATTATAATCATAAATACAAGACCTCGTGTAGCCTACACATGTGTTTTGTCCCACAATCCCGTGGGGTATGTTAAAATTATGTCTTAAAAATAGTGATTACAGATGTAAAAATTCAAATATGAATCATCGTTTAGTTCGTATGGATCAAGCATACAGTCGGTTTCGTCGGAACATGTTAACTGATTACATAATTAATCAGATTTAAACAGGGATATTTAGCACTTTCTTTGAGACTCGAGCCATGTCGCAGGCTTTTCATTTTTCCAAGACAGATATTTCAAGCATTAATTGGTGCTCAAGCAATTTAAAGAGCGCGACTCGAGTGTCTTGTCTTGAAGACAGCTTCCCTTGAATCTGCAACATTGACTTCAGTCGAACGGGCAAAGAGATGTTTTCAGCAACTTCACTGGAACAAACTAAATTGTACATTTCGTGGACATTTTCTGTGGTTTGTTCCACGCTGTTTTGGGACAAAGCAAACAAAACCGATTCCAGGAAACAGGTTTCATAATCTGTCCATGAACCGTGTTGAATTTGTTCATTTTCTTTCTTTAGAAAGTTAAAGCTAGAAAGATTAGTGCGTCTGGTTGCCTGGTTACGCTTACGCTTCCTTGGCATGACGTTCTTGTCACTTTGTGGAGGTTTCCCATTGCAACAATTGACACACTTACATACGTCTGGAGAGCAATCTATACCACTCCTGGAACAGGGGCACCGTGTTCGATATTTTTGTCCCTCTGAGTTTATACATGACCTGTAGTTCGGTTTCGCCTTCTTTACATCTTGGCCACACCTACAGGAAACCTGAATATCAGGTGATTGTACAGACTTTGCATCATCGATATTTGAATCGTCAGAGGAGATGGACATCTGCTTTGTTGCGTCATAATGCCCAGGGCCTGTTTGATTGAAAGCGATATAAATGGGAGAATGACATACAGGTCGATCAGGAAGAAAAGGGATGATAGATATCGCTTCCAAAGAGGTAACAACGACTATTGGACAACGCAAAAGATCTCCGAGAATCATGACTATAATATCACCGACTGAACCCGAAAACACTCCGGGGTTAATGAATTGTTTAATTTGTCGGATCGCCTCTTCCTCGGTCATATTCAAGAATTGACTATATCGCCCATTATGTTCCATGGCGTATGAAACACAGAGTTGTCGGAGGCGGAGAACCGGACTCTTCAGATACACATCAGTTTGCAAGCCTTTGTAAAGTTCTGGATCAATTTCCAACAAATGCGCTCTTAAACCAGGACAGTCAGTGTCGCTAAGGATTTTGGACAACTCCAAGGCAATGCTGTGGAACAAACAGTCGCCATCCGCGGGCACCGGTTGGATCTCTAAACCGAGAGAAGTTAAATGTCTGACGAGTCTAATTTTGTGGTCATCATTCGCGGAATTCAACTCCCCTCGGCCATGTAACAGACGTTGTGCACAGGATTGTGGAGTAATCAGCAGGTCCATTGGACGAAGGTCTTTCCCATGACATTGGTTTTTGTAGAAATTGAGAATCTCCATACGGTCATAAAAATGTCTGATAATGAATTCACATTGCGATGGAGCGACATTATCTGTATGAATTATGGAATCTGGGGTTTCGTTTTCGAGTGGGTTTGCATTTATCCAGCCTCGAAGGCTGTCCAATCCACTGGAAGAGTCTCTGGCGAATCCAAAGAACTCCGTTTCTTCACGTTTTTCTTCGGCCATTTTGTTGTCTAATAAGCTGGAGAGAAGATACTTTCGTGCAAGATGAAATGTCGTTATGTTTTTCTTACTTCTTCGTTTACCGGCACGACAATTAAACGAATAGAGCAAAACGGTGAGAAGTGCAAAAGCCAGCTCTGGTCCAACCCGGGTAGCACCAGTAATAAGTGATCTGTTCATCAAGCTATGGATCTTTTCGTTTTTTTCTGTTCCATATCCAGGTGGAATTCCGCTGAGGCAGCCTTTAATGATATGCCCTCGAATGTTCTGGAGCGCATGCAAAGCAGCTTCATTCAACAAGCTGTTTTCGGTCATTTGCCACTTTTTTATGAAGTTGTCAAGATTGTTTATTAAAATTTCTGGAGAAGGGGTCGACTCTACTCGCACTCTGTGCATGTCAGTAGAAGTGCGAAACACTAGAGAGAAATCGGCAATGCACATGCTCCGAGAACTCCCAGCGCATCGTTTCGGCAAAGTTTGCGTAAAACGCTGGACCGCGTGGAATAAATCAAGTTTAACATTCAGTCCTGGCCCAAAAACAGTTTGCAGTTTTCCACGCCATTGGCAACAATTGTCAACCATAGCACTGTCTAGGCTGCTTCCAGCATGACTAAGTCGATCACGAAATCTCGCTAGAAATGGTGCCGCTTCACAGAATGCCGTTCCCTTTGAGAAGAACCACGTTACAACCTGTCCAAATTCATTCATTACGAGAAATATACTGTCATACTGCTTGACCCATTTGCCGTCTATCTGTCTCTCTAAACCTATATTTCTGGATACTTTGAAAGTGTGATCCATTGAAATGGACGATGCCGTTATTTCGCTCATTTCCTTCTCATACCATTGTTTGTTATGTGTAAAGTTTTCAAGGAATAACGATATTAACAAGTCGTCGCTTGGTGTATTGAATATCCAAGAATTCTTCACAGTCGACAAAAAATCCTTCAAGCTGACCTCTTCTGGTGCCTGCGCTCCCATCGAATGTTGCAACGCGGCACAGACAATAGATCGTTCAAGACATTCTGCTTGCTGCATTTCCCATAATGCGTTTGCCATTTCCATGAAGTTGTTTCCAAGATGAATTTGAATGGTAAGGAACGTTATCAAATCCATAGTGCATCCACTTCGGTGCATAAGGAAAAACGGTAAACGGATATACTTAGGTAAATTAGACAGAACAGTGTGATCAGTGGAAAGAACCTTATAACGGCATCGTATGACCTGACAGGTGTACCAGCGCCCGACCAGCAGACAGTTTCCCTTTCATCCGTACAGCATCCTGGGCTGTTGGCTTAACATGTTCGATGACTGCCAGTGAGAGGGAGAGAGACTGGTATCATGCTCGGGACATTTGATAACGATGTTGCACATCGTAACCGGGCACCACAGAATAATATCAGGCAAGAAAAACTCAGCGGTTTTGGGTTGGGTGCCATCATTGAACTGAATATTTGGTTGGAATGTCCAAGATTTGTGTTCCATACTCTCATACATCGCTACGGCTTTCGCGACATGGTCTGTTGTGGTGGAGTTCATTTCAATACAAAGCCGTTGCGATATATGAAACGCAACCACCAGCGTAATGAGAGAAACTGTTTTTGGTACCATCTGAAACAAGAAGAAAATAGGCACAGTGAATAAACAAGGAAAACACAATGCAATCTCTATATTCATTGTAGGGGTATTGCCCGTGGGCGATACATTCATTTTTGTGAGCATGCATGTTCGACATTTGAAATTTCGTTAGAGAGTGCAAATTGCCTAACCACTGGTTGTGCTGCAGCTGTGGTGGAGAGGTCAAACGTCACTTCCGGTGATGTTGGATTAGACACACGGATTTCACTGAAGTAGATCCCCGGAGCCAGACATGCGCATTAAAGTAGATAGACCGACTACGTATGCACAGGATCCATTACGCATGCGTATCAGGTGTGGAACGTAGGGTGAGAGACATGAGGGTTTCACTAAACGAGATGTCGGTAGCCAGACATTGGGGCTAAAGCCGACTGCGCATGCGCACGAATATGGCGTCCCACCGTGCAGGTCGGGACATGTGGCATTGCGCTGTTCTCATTCGTTCTTGGCATCGAGGCTTTAGCCAATCAGGGCGTAATTTTGGATTTTCTCTGTTTTAAACGTAGATGTTTAGAGTGTTGTATAACCGAATACCATTTCTGCATGCATCCGCCACGATTGACGCCGGACATCCGAACCCTTCTTCAGGTCCACTCTTCCTCCTCTATTTCTGAGATTTGAAGGGTTGAAACATGCAGATGCCCTTTGACGCCTTGCTGCGATAACGATTCAACGTTTCAGTGTACAGATGAGACTGCGATACTTTCGCCCTTCGGGCCATACGATGAGCTGTTTGCTTTAGAAGACAGGTGGTGCTGCGAGACCGCTAAGCCCCACTATGGTATGGTTGGTATGGTATGATACGGTAGTACGATACGGTACGGTACGGTATGGTAAGCCCCACCAAAGTATGTTATGTTATGGTATGGTAAGCCCCACGAAAGTATGGTATGGTATGGTAAGCCCCACGAAAGTATGGTATGGTATGGTATGGTAAGCTTCACGAATGTATGGTTTAGTATGGTATGGTAAGCCCAACGAAAGTATGGTATGGTAAGCCCCGCGAAAGTATGGTATGGTATGGTATGGTACGGTATGGTAAACCCCACGAAAGTATGGTATGGTAAGCCCCACGAAAGTATGGTATGGAATGGTATGGTATGGTATGGTAAGCCCCACGAAAGTATGGTATGGTAAGCCCCACGAAGGTATGGTATGGTATGGTAAGCCCCACGAAAGTAGGGTCAAAAGATGTTTTACCAGAAACTTTTCTGAAAGTCGTTGAAAAATATCGTATTCTGAATTGCATGGCCAACACCGAGAACAAATAACCTGGGGCTAGGGGTCGTATGAACACTATATTAACTGCATCTCCTTAGTGTTTATATGAACAGTCGCGAACAAAGCGTGACGAAGATACCCATCAAGCAGATTAATATGTTCATTAGAACATTCTATTTCTCATTGGTCACACCAATATCGTGACATTACTTTTCGGATACGAAATGGCAATGTACTACACTTCACGAACATGGAGGTGAAAGACAATTGCACTATTTTAAAATTTAAAAAACGATTTCGAAATCGCGCGGATTGTTAAATTGCGCCTAACACCATCAATGCAACGGGTTTTTGAATTATGGACCTTTAGAACCTCTTAAACCCTCAAGTAAAGTTTCCATGAAATGAAAGACCATTGCAAACAGTGTGGGGAAATATTTATTGTAATTTGTTACGATTTTATTACACAGAGTAAACTGCAAATAACGCATGGTATTCTATGTTGGTCTGTTGCAATCACATCTAGGTCCAGTGACGTCACACTGTCTTAATACATATATTTCAAACTGTGTATGCACTTTCCAATGCTTGATTCAAGCTTAAGGTGTGTATAATTTGAGTTCCAACACAGACTCACTGTTCCAATGTGCATTTTTCACCAAAATCTGAGAGATGATAACTCATAAGTGTCAAGTCAATTTGAATCTTGCATTTAATTTCCCCGATTTTGGTGAAATATGCACATTGGAACAGTGAGTCTGTGTTGAAACTCAAAGTATACACACCTTAAGCTTGAATCAAGAATTGTAAAGTGCATACACAGTTTGAAATATATGTATTACGGCAGAATATCATGCTTTATTTGCAGTTTACTCTGTGTCATAAAATCGTACAAAAATACAATAAATATTTCCCGACACTGTTCGCAATGGTCTTTCATTTGATGGAAACTTTAATTGACGACAGCTGCCAATAAATGACGGATCTGACGCATTTATTGGAGTCAATCCTGAGTGAGAACAATAGAGCTTGTGTTCAATTTTAACTCACTCGTAAAAAAGCAACTGGGGAACTGACTCCTATATGCCTTAAACACATGGGCCTTAACATGGGCTGCAGCTCGTTGTTTGTACGGTAATGTTTCGTTTGAAATTTACTGGAAAAGTCTATTGTGGGAAAAATATCTCATCACAAATTCTGTGAATATTAACTGTCGGGAATATATGGTTTTATAGATATGACGATTCTTTTCGATTTTCCAATGTTATACTTATATGGGAGAGTATATCCTACGATAAGGAGATGGGAGCTAGTGAGATGACCAGGCCTTGCCTTAAAGTGCTAATGCAGCGAAATTGTCAATTTCATTTTTATCATGAAATTTTACGGTTTGGGATTTCTGCTTTAATTTAATAAAATTCTCACAGAGAGTTTTAAACAGGAAGATATTATATTTTGCTACGAAACACAAGGGGGTTAGCAGATAAAGTGCGACATTTACGGTCGCCATGTTTTTCGCAAATGTGACGTCATAAGTGAGGTGAGGTTGAATAACGCCAAGCCAGCGATATATGCGTATAATGGCACAGAGGCCAATATCCATAGACTTAATTCACATTGTTGTTGAGTTGATACTGTTGATATCCATCACTGTCTTCGTATGGTAACGTGCCAGGAATGAAGAAAAGAATCTAGTCGGCCACGTGTCCGTGCATGATCAGTTAAAATGATTTATTTACCTGAATTCGTGGGCATGCAGTACCGTAGTTGGACGAATGCATGCAGTTACTATCGGATTCATATAGGAGGGAACGGGGTTTTCGTGGATTTATCAGTTAATAAATCACATCAGCTGTCGAAACTCACAATATATTCCAAACTCTGTCTATGCAATTATTTGTCATCAAAAATATTCCCCTGGCATTAGAAATTATTTGAAAAATCTTCAAAGTTTGTATCGTCTGAGTAACTGCATGTTGAATACGGGTCATGCCGGCAACCGGGTAAGTGAAAAGATTAGTGAGCTCAGCTTTCTCTAGGCCATGCACCAACATAATTTCAGAATACTACGTAAAATATTAAATTGAAGTTTACATACCGAGAAAACTAACATTTCAAACATTTCAACTAAAGAAGATTCAAACAACAACAAAACAACAAACAGGACAAAGACAACATTGAAAAACGAGTTTCTCGGGAGTATCTGAAATAAAAAATAAACATGAAATTAGTTCAACATTATTCTGAAAAAATTACATAATGCTAAAAAATTGCCTGTGATAATAAACGAGAGGGGTGCAAGATAATTTTACCGACAGTACAGAAAAATATATAAGACAAATATAAATTCTGATAACAAAATATTATTCAACAATTTTGAATGGCTTTTTCTTTTCTCATACCGCACAAACTTATGAACAGTTTACATTTGCTTTCATAAACGATCATATTGTGGAATGCAAATAGAATATAGATCTAGAGTGAATGGAAGAAATTCTTAATAAAGTCTTCACTTTTTGCACAAGCAGACAAGAAAACCGAAATGTGAAATTGAAGATCGAAGACTGTTGTTTTTGCACGCGGACCTCGGCGGGAGCACTTCAGACGGGCCGCTTCAGACGTCGTGATAGATTTGGGCATTCCAATTTAGAGCATATAATATTACGTTTTTAGATCTAATTTAAAGTTGATTGTAATGGGAAGAAGAAAACATATCTCTCTGAGAATCTGGGGATAATGAAGATCGATCTTCGTTATTTTCTTGAAGTTGGGAATCCTTCCGTGTAATGATAAGTGATACACCGCAGGCAAATAAAATGCGGACACTGGCAGATAAATTTTATAAATATCGTACAAAACAAATTTATATAGACTACAGATTCTTGGTAATTAATTTGACCAGATAAAAATTATAATGGAACTGCTCAGTGGAATTTGACGTCATTTCTATGGCAATGAATTCAATTTAGCCTGGTTGCACACGGTAGGCTTTGCTCGGTCGAGGATGCGGGGCTTTTTGTATCTTCATTAGGTCCATACAAATTGTCTGTATTCATTCACAGGTATGTCTTATAACAAACCCTTGTCATACTTAATTTCCTGATGAACATTAAATTCAAAAATTTTATTAAACAAACCAGTATATTGGCCTCGAGGACGGGCTTGGCTCCCTCCAAACACTGTCCGCCCTGCAGAGCCCAGACTCAAGCTGACCATCTGTCATACTTATGACGTCATCATATTTGTAAACAAAGCCATGTAAACGGTCGCACTTTTAAGAGCACAATTGCACGCCCTTTTCCTTTTGAAATAAGAACTTCTCCTTGTCCGATTTTCCTCATGGATATAGCAAATTAATCACGAAAGAATAGAGAATCAAATTATTTAATAAAAATTTCGCTGCATTAGCACTTTAAAGAATTCTTGAATAGTTGCAAAAATGTCGGTGAACATCGGCGTGTATGCAACCGACAAAACCAACCACGCGTGCATCATGCAGTGTAACATACAAGGCGTCTTGTAATATGATTAGCATATGCTGTCTGAGTGTCACCTTAATCAACAAACTGTTCCATTCCATCATAAAACATTTACAAGCAAAATAACTTCTTGCCTTGAGGTGAGGTTGAATAACGCCTGATGGGTTTGTCCGTCGTATAATGGCACAGAAACTTACCGCTACCGGAAGACAGCCTCCTTTCAGGTTAGTCGGTAAATGTCGGGTGTCGGTTGGGACAATTGCTTGTAAAAAAAAATGCAAGAACGCGTGGATGTCGGTTGTCGGTGTATTTTCACACGAACGGTGTGATACCATATTAAACAGAAGCTATCGTTGGTTGGCGGTTGTCGGTGTTTCCCAGAGTTAACAAGACAGAGAAATATTGAAACAAAATAACACGCATATACT
The DNA here is from genome assembly GCA_036873755.1 of Hanleya hanleyi. Taxonomy (NCBI): domain Eukaryota; kingdom Metazoa; phylum Mollusca; class Polyplacophora; order Lepidopleurida; family Hanleyidae; genus Hanleya; species Hanleya hanleyi. The sequence goes on along the minus strand of JAVTVY010033223.1, from coordinate 2,748 downwards.
GATACCATATTAAACAGAAGCTATCGTTGGTTGGCGGTTGTCGGTGTTTCCCAGAGTTAACAAGACAGAGAAATATTGAAACAAAATAACACGCATATACTGATACCATATTAACAGAAGCTATCGTTGGTTGGCGGTTGTCGGTGGTTCCCAGAGTTAACAAGACAGAAAAATATTGAAACAAAATAACACGCATATACTGATACCATATTAAACAGAAGCTATCGTTGGTTGGCGGTTGTCGGTGTTTCCCAGAGTTAACAAGACAGAGAAATATTGAAACAAAATAACACGCATATACTGCACATGAACCATGTAATAATCACACACATTAATAAAATATGATCGACGGTTGTAGGTAGTCGGTGTATATTAGAACACACGGACAGTAACACACGCACACACACGCATGTACATATATTTCACCAGTAAACAACACTTGACACATGATCCAAACACGAAGTACACACAGACGAACGCACATATGGGTACATAATATATATATATATATATACACACGTATACATACATACATACATACATACATACATACATATATATATATATATATATATATATATAACGGTTGTAGGTATATATGTATATATATGCACATAGATCTAATTCATGGTATCATACATGACGGACTTACCAGTCCAAGGGAAACCTGTGCACCAAATTTGAGAAAGATCCATGTAGTACTGCCTGAGAAAGTTTCATGGGGAAATTAAAGATGGATGCTTGGTGGCCATATTGGATTTTCGAATCGAACCAGAAAAAGGTATCTTTCACAATTAGACTCTAAGGGGAACCTGTGTACCAAATTTGAACAAGATCCATGCAGTAGTTCCTGAAAAATCGCGATAACAAATTTTCATGGGGAAATCCAAGATGGCCGCCTTGTGGCCATATTGGATTTTTGAATCGGACCACAACTAGACCCCAAGGGGAACCTGTGTACCAAATTTGAGAAAGATCCATGCAGTAGTTCCTGAGAAATCACGATAACAACAATTGTTTACAGACTGACGGATGGACGACTGACCACGGACGAAAAGCAATTTGAACAGCCCACCATCTGGAGATGATGGGCTAACAATGCTATAGAAGGCCTACGCATGGCCGGCATCATATATATCGATATATATCCTCATATATATCCGCAACTTGAGGGCACATATGGTAACAGTCGGTGACTGCCGACCGACGGTACCAACCACGTGTTTCTACATACATATTCAGCAAAATGATTTTGTCAAATTCGGTTTTGCAAAACCATGTTGTGACATTCGCTTTCAGTTGTGCGTAAGTGTTAGTGGAAAGAACTGCAAGTTATCAAATTGTAAATATATATTTAAACTGCTAAAAACTAATAAGATCTTCCTACCTGTTTCGGCAGATGTGACAGCTCGATATAGGCAGCCTCGATGTGAGTAATTCCTGGCGGTAGTCGGTTGTCGGTGTGAACGCCATCATATATAAACGAACTAACACGAACTTTCACGAATGATGTAATGCTTGTGCTGACGGTGGTCGGCTGTCGGTGTGCCCCCATCACATATAAAATGACTTAAGTTGTTTTCATGAATAGGGAATACGCCATATTTGTGCTAGTCGGTTGTTGATGTGGACACCATCATATAAACGAACTTACACGAACTAGTACGAATGATATAATGCTTCTGCTGACAGTCGTCGGTTGTCGGTGCGTCCCTGGCACATATAAAAGTACTTCAACCGTTTATATGAAATAGGATATGTCGGTTGTCGGTGTGGACACCATCGTATATAAACGAACTTACAAAAATGAAGTAATGCTCTTGCTGGCGGTCGTTGGTGTGTCCCCAACACATATAATATTACTGAAATTATTTATAGGAAATACGCTATGATGATGGTAGTCGGTTGTCGGTGTGGACACCATCATATATAAACGAAGTTACACAAATGATGTAATGCTTGTGCTGACGGTCGTCGGTTGTCGGCGTGCCCCCAACACATAAAATTACTAAACTCGTTTATATGAAATACTCTCTGATGATGGTAGTCGGTTGTCGGTGTGGACACCATCATATATAACCGAAATTACAAGAATGATGCAATGCTTGTGCTGACGGTCGTCGGTTGTCGGTGTGCCCTCAACACATATAAAATTACTAAAATCGTTTATAGTAAATACGCTATGATGGTGGTAGTCGGTTGTCGGTGTGGACACCGCGATATATAAACGAACTTACACGAACATACAAGAATGATGTAATCCTTGTGCTGACAGTCGTCGGTTGTCGGTGTGCCCCCCAACACATATAAAATTACTAAACTCGTTTATAGGATATACGCTATGATGATGGTAGTCGGTTGTCGGTGTGGACACCATCATATATAAACGAAATTACAAGAATGATGTAATGCTTGTGCCGACGGTCGTCGGTTGTCGGTGTGCCCTCAACACATATAAAATTACTTCAATCGTTTACATGAAATACGCCATGTTGGTCGTCGTCGGTTGTCGGTGTGAAAACCGCAACATAAAATATTATCCTAACAACACGCTAACGCAACCAGCGCCTCCAGGTATGCATGCGTGACAGGTAACCAGTACAACAGATGAAATATAAGCTCGCAAAGGACAGCGCAAACTAAAGCATTCAAAGATTCTAGATACATATATAAATGTATACACGCATTAGTCTTCTTTTTAAAGTTGTCTTAAATGACGGATTTGCCAGTTTTGTTCTGATGAGGCCT
>JAVTVY010033222.1:0-14274 GCA_036873755.1 Hanleya hanleyi | reverse complement strand
TCATACCAAACACATAAACAATGAAACGCTTGGCACACAACAGGAAGAGGATAGATCAAGAACCGGTTGTCAGGATAATATGCCTGGGTTGTCGTAATATGACTGAAAAGTTGATGAAAGCGACGTTAAAATTATACTCTCACAAACTCACCCACTCAGTTTGACACTTGACTACAGATACACTCATCCTAACCTCGCTTGACACTCAGCTAAGTGTACGTCCCCCCTAAGCCCGCTTTGAATCCCATCTACATCCACTTAATTCCCATATATCACTTTAACACTATTTAACATCTTGAGTACGAAAGATTCCTTGACATTCGACTACATTTACAATACATTTGTACATTCCCTCCTTATCCCTCTTTAACTATAAACTAGACAAATATTCCTCCCCAACACCGCTTTAACACTAAACTGCAGTACACTCCCACCCAACCCCATCTTGACACTCGACTTCTTAACATTTTGATCGAGAACATTTTATTGCTATATAATTTTGATAGATGCCCATGAACCTGAAAGTAAACATGTGTAACCCTCAGTCCTAACCCCACTTGGAAAATCGACTTAATATGCTATTCCCTTACCCCGCTTTGACACTCGACTAAATGTTAATTCCTCCCTAAATCGCTTCGACAATCAAATACACGTCCACTCCTCTCTAACCTCTCTTTCATACTCAACCACTCAACTAGACTCCTCGCTAACCCCGCTTGGTCACTGGACTATACGTACAATCATCCCTAACACACACAGACAGGCACTCCTCCCCAACACGGCTTTGTCAATCGATTATACGTACACTACGCCCTAAAACCGCTTTGACAGACGACTAGACATACATTCACCCCTACCTCCTCTTACACAGTTGACTACACGTACATTCTTCTGTAACCCCGTTTCGACACCCGACTACACAGATACTCCTCCCTAACCCGAATTTGACACTCGATTATATGAACAATTGGCCCTAACCCCGGTTTTACACACGGCTAGACATACATTCCCCCTAACCCCGCTTTGGCAGTCGACTACATGTACACCCCTCTTCAATCCCAACTGACATCACCAGACGGGAACAGTTCCATCAAAGAGAACTCATTGGTTGGCAAGTTCGAAGAAGGAGTTCTTGTTCAATAGGCGATGTTCAATATCTCTAAATCTTTAATCACGATTTAAAGAACTTAACTATCCCATTTCTCTTAAGCGAAACAAAACGCATTTATTAGTGTATCTCAGGAATCATATAAGCGATCGCCATTGAAGTTTCACAATATAGATCTTGACTGCCTGAAATCAGGCTGAGGAAATACATTCGTTAATATTGCCGACCATAGGGCTCAATTCCTTTCAATAATTATTCGTGATGGCTTCTATAAATTGTGTTTGCCAGAGAGGTCTACACCACATAACACTATAGGAAGCGATGAAAACAAACTGATCACTTCTTCACGGCTTTTCAATCTGTAATGGAGTACAATAATCACCATAGTTAATTACAGAGAGGAAATGAGTGATCAGAAAATCGAACATAGTGGGAAGGGCGCGCAGGCGGATAGGCCAGAAAATCAAATAGAAACTGGTCATCGATTGGCGAAGATCGATTTGTAAGGTTGTCGAGAGGGAAAAATTTACGTAATAATGTTTTCGATGGTTTTTGCTTCGACGTAGCACGGTTTCGTTCCACCTCTCAGACTATATGGAGCGGAATAGGAATATGGAAAGAAAAAATGTCGTTCTAATGTTCGGGACCATCACACACAGTGAATGTGAAACACCGGCATCCAGCTTCTTTGTAGGTGTCCGTTCAATGTAAAATGTATGACAACAAATAGCACAATTAAATAGCAATGCATAAAATATACCGTTGCCACGCAGTTGGTTAGAAATTGTTATTTTGCGTTATTTTTTGCCGTCCCATTTCTTGGCTCTTCCTCATTCAAGAGAACCTACTTGGCTCAGGGATATGTTTTTCCCCCACCAGTCATCTAAGGGCGAAATGCCACAGTATTTCGTTTATATGGCGTTTGTGTCTGTTTAAAACAAAGCCTTCAAATTGAGACAAATCACTCGTTACTTGTTGATAACATGCGTTCATGGCGTAATTGGACAGATAATAGAACTACATTATTGTTATAAATATTTATATGTAAATATTACTATTTACAAAGTGATGGTTAGGACATAAAAGTTTAACTATTCCACCTGTTTCTTCATCGACGAACTCCTCCATTGGGATTGTTGTGGAAGTTTTATTTAACAAAAACAAATCCACCCACTCATACCGATATACCGAAATTGTATTGAACTAGCGAGATTTTTAGCTGGAACCAGAACTTGTACAGCCATACTTCTTTCCAATCTGTTAGCATGATTCCTATAGCAAGTCAACACATTTCGGGAGAATTAATTATAATCTACTGTCATCTACAAACATCCGATATCGAATGTATGTGTTGAAAAGTGTACGGATGAACTAGATGACGAGGGACACATATCGAAGAGACCTGTATCCACTTAGGATTTCTCAACTCTCTAAACTACTATCCCTCATCAAGATCTTATTATACGCCTTAGTTCATTAATATTATCAGTGCCCAATAAAACTGGCCACCGGTACGTTAATATAAGAAGTCATATGGCTTTTCTCAGTTCTGGTAGCTCTCCTGCATGTGTTAGTCGGGAAGTTATAGAGCAATTTTAGGTGGAATTATGGACTTTTGGTTACTAGCACGGAACTTTGTACACAGCTATTTTGACAAGCGCTCTTTCAGCTTTGTTCGGAACACAACTTCTCGCGAGTCAGGACCATTTAGCTGCTAGCATGAATTACTCTGACGTTTTTGGCCCAATGGAACATTTCAGATCGACAATAATTTGATATTCATATTCGCGAATGGAATATTAATTAGATATGTCAGCAGATATTGTGCAGATAAAACATTCCATTTAGCCTCATCCTCTCAAATCAGAGCGCATTTCTGATAATCTTTTACAGTAATTAACGCATGCTTCCATATTATGTTTCAAATCCATATCCATTTCATTTGAAACAATGTGCCATTGATTCGCCTACGAATATAAGTATATTATCTATGACCAAAATATAAATGAAAGGATTTAATTCAGTTGAATTTAAGACATCATGACATTGATATACAAAAAGAGCGTTGGTTAACAAGAAATACTTAGTTGTCGGGATTCTATTTTGCATATATGATGAGCGGCCCCAAAATATGGTACCCGCACTTCAATCGGATATTAAGTAACTAAGATCGGAATCCGCAATTTTAGGTCCAGATTCCACAATTTCTCCTCGTGTGCTTTCTGCTCCAATTGATGCAACACACTATAGTGAAGTGATGTGAATAATCTGCGGATTGCTGGTTCATTGTAATTATTAATTAAATTCTGCAAATGGAAAATCTTTTTAGTTAGTAAATTTGACTATCGCTATTTATTTTGTCTCGAATATATTTGCTGAGATTAATGTGGGAGCTGAACAAGGACCTTGCTTGGGACATTGAGATCGAAACTATAACGTTTAACGTCATTTTCTGTTTAAATATCACACGATTGCATTCAGGAAATGGCTGTCAAGGTAACGACAATATAAAAGATATTTAAGTATCAAGAGCAAGGACTTTCAGCGAATCAAGGTCTTGGAATGACAGGATGATATCCAATAGATAACTTTTCTGGTCAGTATCTTATTTGACATTATTCCCTTCATGGAACTGACTGCCAAATGTAACGCCAATATGAAGACGTTTAAGATGTCAAAAGGCATGAATCCGAAAAGAAAAGCGCTCTGGCTTGAGAGGATGTGGTCAGGCTGAACAAATTTCTGCCCACTGACATATTTCTGATTCCATTTCGAACGGTATAACTACAGACTGAGTCTAAAGTGAGATCTGGGTTTCCAAACACGTAACAAAGCGAATGAATTAAGTACTTCAATGTTTCAACCAAGGCGAACCAACAATCTGTGACATGCATATTGGAATGTCTCATCTACTACATAGGACCACCATGCACGGATATTTCACAATCTGATTTGACTCACAAAAATGCACTCGTTCATCCTGTCGACTATACACCTGGCATTCTAATTCCTTTTATGCATTATTGATGATAACTTCCAGGAATTGTATTTGCAACAGAGGTTTACACCAAATTGCCCCACGAAAGTGATGAAAATAAACTAAGCCGCCCTTCCCAGCATCTTAATCCGTTAGAATATAATAACCCCACAGTTAATTACAGACAGGAAATGAATGATCAGAAAATCGAACAAAGTGGGAAGAGTGTGAGGGCGGATAGGTGAGAACAAATAGAAACTAGTCATCGATTAGCAGAGGTCGATTTGTAAGGTTTATGAGAGGGAATAGTTTATGTAATCAAGTTCGATTTTCTGTGCTTTAACGTAGATAGAGAGCAGCGCCCACAACCTCGTAATTTTCCTATCTCTTTATGGAGGGTTCTTATTTCTGAGAGACCAATTCTGTGGAACACCAGAGTGATCATAAAAACCTTGGTGGAAGGCATGATAGTCAATACGATACCATAATTAAACCATAAAAATAACAAAATTGAAATTATTTCTATGCCTCGTTTTCCCCCATCATCTCACGCCAAATTAAGGAGTAACTACAACGGCTAGAAACTAACGTTGACTTGGATCGGCAAGGTTTTTTCCCAGCGTATCTTTGTTTCAAGACATCGCATATCGTATTAATTGAATATCGCCATATAAATACTTATTTTCTCCTCCGATGAATAATGTAACAAAGCTAATCCGATCCATTAGAGTGCATAGAACAGTTCTATTATCGTACACACAAGATGGATGTAGTGTTTCTTCGTCATGAGATAAAATGAAATACGCCCAATTGAACATGTAGGAACGTGCTCAATAGAGAGCGGTTTAATGGACTAGCGAGGATATCGCCGGTAGCAGCTGGCGTGGAACGCCTAATCAATCGGCGGGAGAACCCGCGATCTTCAACGAAATACCGATTGAATCGATATATGCCGTATTACCACTCCGGAATTTCTGACAGTTTTCATGCATCCCTGTCGCTTTTCTTTGCGTTTGCAGATTTCTGTCTTGTTAATGTATCAACGGTAGTAGAATTATAAAGTACATTAACGGAATCAAAGGGAAGGTTTTTTTTATGCCTTCGCGGGATGCGCTTAGTAGGAACGTAACATATAACATATTAAATGGATCTAATTTCTACGATCTCAGAAGCAGTTGTCAAATACACGAAAAAGAGTACTGCAAAGCCTTGAATTCTTGTAAACACCATAAAGAAAACCATAAAGCACCATCTTCACAGAAAATATCAAATATAAAAAATATCGAATTTCACATGAGTGCTAACCTGCTCATGTTCACATGTACTAACTCAGTCATGTTTTGAAGGGACCTAACCTATTCATGTTCACACCATGACCAGTAAGCCCTTTTTCACCTAAGTGGTCCTAGTCGGCACAATGGTTAATCAGCAGGTGAGACCGGGGCCATTTGGAACAAGGGGTAGGAGTAGTGGAAAAAGAGAATCCGACGTTTGGGCTCGGAGTAGTTCGGAGCAGAGACTTGCCCTCTTCGCCGCTTGACCTCTATCCTTTGACCTTTTGACCATTTGACAATTTGACCCCGTGACACTTTGATATTTTCAACGCTGAGATGAGTAGGGACGGAGCAATTTGGAACGGGGATCAGTAGGATCAGCCATTCAGAGCAAGTACGGAGTATCCATTGTTTAATCACGTGACACCTGTGTGATCAGTCGATCAACCCTGGAGAAACCGTTATTCTTAATGGGCGCATCTTCATAGGATTATTCTTCTTCCATATCTTGTCTGTATGCGTCGATAGATTTCTCCACAAATTCATCCCAGAAATCACTCTCCTCATCACTGTCATCTATATATTCCTCTTCATTTTCTTCGTCCTGATCCTCCTCCGTGTCTGTTACTTCCTCATTATCATCGCCCATCTTCTAATCATCATCAGTTATAAGTATCAACACCATCCAGCATATCGAGATCGTCTGTAGCAAGATAACCCATTCCGCAATGTTGTTTTGAAATGCGATTGTTGGGTTGTTCGAAGTTTTCATTTACTAAATTTATATGTCTACGTAGATTGCATGGTGTGGCTAATATCTTATAGCAAATGTCAGGCGCTCGATTGACCCCATAGGGGCACGAACAGTTTCACGTCATTAAACAATTGCTGCTCCATATACTCTGCTCTGAATCTCTTCGATTTTACTTGTCTCCGCTCCGAATCACGCCGATCCTACTCGTTCCCGCTCTGAACTGGTCCGTCTCCATTCATGTTTGTGGTCAAAGTGCCAAAAGCTCACTGCTCCGAATTCCCCCCGGCCGGACGTCGGATTTCCTTTATTCCACTACTCCTATCCCATCCCATTTTCCAACTACACCTGGTCTTCCCTACCAGCTAACCAATGCGCTGAGTCGGATCACCCAGGCGAAAATGCTTCCACAAAAGTGAACCGTGTTCAGCTAAGTAAAAACGTTCGTAAACACCTGGATTGAAATATTTAATTCAAAATTAAACAATAACATAAAACTAAACAAATGAGATGTCGTATATCCAACAGTTGTTCAATCACATTACCAATCACACAATCTTAATAAATAGTATCCTATCAATGCACCCCAATCGTACAGATGGCTATATGACATATCCAAATGGGGGAGCATATAGGATTTCATTTTAATTAGATGGCAATCCCAATTCCTCCGAAAACTTGGCGGTTGGTTTATTCCACTCGAAGCTGAAGCTTTGGGTTTTCTCAGGTTCTCAGTCCTCCGAGCACCATTCTCTTATTAGTAACTGAATCTACCTCGGTTCCTGTTGCTTCAATGCATTTTGCTGAGAAGCAACAGGAACTTGATAATGTGATGTCTAGCATTGTAATATCACTTGTCTTTATTGCACCATGTAAGCGTCCTGTCTGTGTCTTGTGGGCTGTCCTCTTTGTTTTATAGGGTGGATGGAGGGTGTCTGGTTCCATGCTGCTTCAAAGATTTCGTCTTTGAAGCAGCACGAACACAACTGGGCTGGGTGGTGCTTAGTTGGTTCGTCGTGATATACCTGAAATATTGTTGAAAGCGACGTTAAATTCTATTCACTCACTCACTCTACTTTAAGGAGCTGTTGCATCCTATTCGTGGACGGCCTTTTTCTCTTCCAATCTTTAAGCTGTCTTGACTTGAACATCGTCAGTGTCCACACCATAGTCACCCAAGAACCAGGAAAATCTCTGTCCCTCAATTCATTATTGTCTTCATAACCTACATCTCATTCCAGATCTTCAAATTTTGCTTTCAGATTGAACCCTCTTTCATTGGTTGATCCCTGCTTCTTCTTTAAAGCCGTACCACATATGCTCAGACTGTCAAGTATTGGTAAACTCTCAACCCACCGTCACAATCTCACTCCACATTGGGCGTAGACTCTTTTATCATCAAGTCATACATTTTTGCCGATTCTTTGCTGCACCCAATACAAAACCAGGATCACAAAATCGATTTTATAGGGTCGTGTATGTCTTTATCACAGGTCACAGAACTTTTGTTTTCTGTATCAGAATTGTCCAAGTTCAACGGCCACCCAGCCCTATTCCTTCTTCCCGCCATGCGGGGAATCCAACAAGTTGTGTTGATATTTAAAATCAATAGCGTGATAGTCGTGAAATGAAAGTTCACAACTCGAAAACAAAAATATTTTGTTGTGTTGTTGTTGTTGTAGATCGCCGCCATTTTATCTGTGAGGTTGAACTTGTTTTTCTAGCCGGAAAGTTTAGTCTCGGATCCACCAGAACTTTGATAAATAATTTCTAGTTGTCTTATACTCTCCTACGACTTCCAAAACAGTTAATAGCCACAGAGTATGTATTTTAAAAAAAAGCTAAAAAAAAAAACAAACAAAAAACAGCAATGGCGTCCTCAAGAACAGGTCTCCCATTACAAGTGTTACTGTGTTAATGTGTGAAATGTTTCTTGTACTGGACGACTTCATGATCACATACACATAATAACACTGATATATCCGCGATTAATATGCTCCGTCACTGGCAGATTCGTTTCTCCCACGTTGAAGACGTAGCTTTGTAGCAAATACTAATGGCACAATTGTCGCAGTTGTGACAAATGTGTCATTAGCAATTTTCTTGTCGTCAGCTAATGTCTCAATTGTGTCATTAGAAGGCGAATCTGCATGCAGCGTCAACCGCTTGTCTCAATTGAGACAGTATCTGGCGACTCTTCATGTAGAGTCTACCACTATAATGTCACAATAACGACAATTGTGTCATTAGTAGTAGCTACAAATCTTCGAAAAACAGTGAAGAGTGAAACCCCGGATACAGATCCTCGAAATGATATACCGTCTACTTACCCCCTCCCCTCCTCGGCTTGCCCTTTCGAACTGGCATCTATATTCACGAAGAGAAACATTTTCCCAATAGTCTCTCCTCTCCATGTATTTGAATCACACCTAATACATATCCAGCTCCCGATGGGGTAGTGATGGTGCCACAATGCGTTACACAATTCTTCTACGCTGTTGACTATTATGCAAACAGTCTTAACAGAGAGAGAATTTGGCGTTCAATGGACCTGAAACCTGATGACGTTTTACCTCACTTTTATCCCATGATGCAATGTACATCCATGACAATTAAATGACATAATTCAATTAATTCGTAATACAATTCAATTACCCTATCACCTCCTCCATGTAACACAACATCAAAGTGATTGTCAACGCGAGGTCCCTGAACAGTTTCACAGCCGTTTATAGAGCAAGCTTAATTTGGTGTATCGAGTTACATATATAGACCAATTCGGAAAGGGTTTTATCTCCCTTGTTCCACTAGGGGCGTGTTGGTGCAGAGAACTTCCGGTAAGTACCAAAGGTCTTCACAATCAGTTTTAGTAATAAAATATTCTATTTTTTTCTAGAAAATTAACTTCTCGATGTGCACGAATACAGGATGTATCGGTTCATGTAGAAAATATTAACAGAATAGTTTTTCAAACAAATATTCTGGAATAGTTTATCAATATATTATTCAAAATGATTGCGGGTGCCTTTGGTAAATGTGAAACCGAGGCAACTACGGAGATACGGAGATACGACACTTTCCGGGAAGGGCTTATGAACTGTGTCTTGACAATTAAATCAACAATGCCGTGTAACACAAGCGGTGCAAGATTTCTGGATAATTGATAACCTGTCATGCAGATGAATGTATGCACAAATCATTACGTGATTGAATGAGGGGTAATACGTCATCAGAGTTTTAGGTCTATTGAAATCCGAATTGCATTATAAACAAAAATAAGTTTCCTCTATTGTCTCCACAACGATATTTACCATCTTTACTCAATTACGAAACTGACCGATCCCAAATGTACTTTGTTTCCAACCAACGTCAATAATCGAAATACGGCAGGTATCCCCAATTCCAGACAGACATAAAAAAAACAACAACAGACAAGTCGGGTACCAACCTCCTCACAGCGTGCTCCATTTCACAGGCTCAATAACATCCCTGCCTCCAATAGCGGAACTTGATCTTTATGACCGGGTTGTGACGTACAAGGCCACGCCTCCTCGAAGGACAGGCCAACACGAGGTTTTGTTTACATCCGACCGAACAACTCCCTCATTTTGCACATGGGCAAACTACTTCCCCATAAGATCACACACATCGACGGCGAAATATACTCTCTTAAGCTTTATTTTCATCATTACGTCAAATGGCAGGAAGATATCGTGATGTTCTGTAATCCTTATCACTCACACGTGACCTGTTATCCAAATGAAGAGTATAATGTATTCATGTAATACTTTCATTGTGACTGATTATTGGTATGGTTAATTCAGTCATGCAATGTCTAAACAGAAAAAAACCTTTATATCTTGTACTACTCACTCATTTATCCCTATCTCCTATTGTAATGTCATATGGGGCAACACTTATGTTAGTCACTTAAAACCTCTAATTCTCCTGCAAAAAAGAACAATTCGAATTATTTCCCTTTCGAATAAATTCGAACACTCGAGTCCTTTATTTGCCAGTCTCAAAATACTGCCGGTCTTGGAGCTTAACCGTTATGTTATGTTACAATTCTGTCAGAAATTCATTCACCATTGCTCATTGTTGCCCAAACCATTCCATCATCAAATTATCTGACATACACCATTATCCTACCAAGGGTTCCTCAAACAACCCTTCTTCCGAACTGATCTTTCATTTCACACACCAAAAATCAAAGCTCCTAGGGAATGGAACAAGTTACCCTCCGACTTACAAAAACGTACATCCATATCATTATTCAAAACACTTACGAAACAATATCACAAACAGATAACACTACACCCATATACACTCTTAATTAAACACATACAGTAATGGTTGTATTTTATTCACCCCACTCGCTGATAATTACAATTTATTCCTCAACATCTCACAAACATAAAGTAACGTCTTTATAAATGTATATGCCCTTCGTATTATACTGGGATACCACAAACCCCCTGGGGTTTTCTGCCGCCGATCACCAGATCCTTCAACATCTGTGTATATATATATATCATTACATCATGTGTTAATTTGTTATCAATTTCTCGGTTGGCGAATAAAAAAAATCAATTCAATTCAATTATTTGATTATTTAAAATAAATATGGTGTTAAAAATTAGACACGAGTTACAAAACGTAGCGTCGGTGCGTAAGGGAAGAATTTCCCAGGAAACAATATTCCTTTTCGTTTGTTTGTTTGTTTGTTTTTTCCTCTCTTATTAGTTATGGGTGACTTTATGATTTATCAACATGTTACAGATGCTATAAATAACTGTAATGAACACGGAAATAGAATACCCACAATAAAAGTTACTCATTGTAATGTCCAAATGTTCCTACAGCCGCTAACGTCCAGTCAATTAACTGCGACAACATATGTGGACTGACGTGCCCATTTGTTTTATTATTATTATTATTACAGAATAACTATACAAACATATAAACAGAACACGACAGACAGATAGTACATCTACTGGATACTACATGTACATACCGGTAACATAAACCCGAGCATACACACAATATTTAATGATCATTCCCCCCGTCCCCCCCCCCCTTTAATTACCGCTGACGCCACTGTTCTCTGCTGAACATATTTGTTTTCATTTCACACCTAGTATGTCGCCTGTTTCATTTTAGTCGCAAACGCCTTGGAGTATTATCCACTTTTTTATGTAGAGGTTCACTTTACTATCCTTTTAGCTACATGTGTGTAATTTCTCAAGAGAGTAGCGAGTATTGATCATTGGAAACATAAATGTATGTATTTTCACCTAAAAGAAATTGAAAATTGCAATTTCCGATATCGGTAATTCGGAGACAATTCCCGATATCGGAGATTGAATTCCCGATATCGGAAATTTAATTTCCGATATCGGATATAGAATTTCCTATATCGGAAATTTGGAATAAAAAGCACTTTGGCTTGCCATAAATAAACGTAGTGATGTCCATCAAATCTGAAATTCTCTAATTTTGAAATTGTATTTTTGTCAAACTTGTCGCCTTGACCATGGAATAGAACAAGGTAAGGAGACATATCTTTCGAACTTGATCACTTGTCCACTTGGGGTACGACATCTAATTCTAATTACGAATTAAAAAAATGGAGGGTTAGGGTTAGGCAAACAACAATAAGTTCCTTATTGTGTACTCGGATATTTATTGATGCATAAATGTAATCCTCTTTGATCAGTGAATATATTGATTTCAAAATATTCGATTTAATGGTGATGGGGTGACGTCACAAAGAATTTGTCCGAATTTCGGCTGAAAATAGAATTTTTCCACATTTTGAATTTTCAAATTTTCCTAGAGGCTATATTACTGAGCCAAAGTTTGGCATGCCCAACCATGGCATATAGTTATATATTTTCGAAAATTTGAGTATCTAGTTTTGAAGATATCTGGAAGAAGTGACAGTTACATCCACGTCGGGGTAAATCTGGAAATTGAGGTTTTTGGGCTATTCAAATGATCATATAACCTTAACAATAACTACTAAGGCCTAAACACACTACAAAAATGCTAATGTGCTATATATTAGGGTATTCAGGAATACGGTTTGCTTTATTTATATTTCAATCCGGGATCATCTCAAAATTACAAAGATTGCTATTTCTTTTTCATATGAAATATTTATTTATATGCAAAACCGTGATTAACGATTAATCTAAAGCTGTGTATGATATCTCTGCATTCTTATAAATTTGTTTTCAGGACATTAGTTTCAGGTAAAACCGCTACTAATGATGATGGTATCAATAGAAAAAAAACCGTGATACGAAAGCCTTAGAAATATAGGCCATGAGCCAATCGTCGAAACTCCTCTCTCGAGAGGATTACTGAAGATTGCATGTCTTTTCGACATCCAACGGTGCCACCCAAAACCCAACATTGACCAACGTCGTCGAGTTATCGGTGTGATCTTTAAATATAAACAGTCGAGCTTTGAAATCTAAATTGGATCATCGTGCTGAGGGCGCTTTGTGTATTCCCACAACCCAATACAATTCTTTCAGGAGTTAATGCATCTCTTAGATCAAAAGGTTTTTTGTCAACCACGCTTCTCACATCTGACCACAGGTTTTTCAGAATGGGACATTTAAAAAAAAATCACGTTTCGGGATTTAGACCACAATATCCACATTCATTGTCAGCAATTGCAGCTATCTTGAATGGGAATGATTTAGTTATGATAATCTACTGTAGTATAGTTGATATTGTATTAATCTGCTGTAGTAGTTGATATTGTGTATCTCCAAGTTAATTGTATAGGACATAAAACCTTTTTTTCTGTTTGAAGATATTTTTGTTCACTTTTCTGTACGTACTGGATTTACGTTTGAATCGTAATTCAAGACGTCATAGAAACTTCTACATTCCTTCCCGCAGCGAAATTCTAACATCTTTCTTATTGAAACTTCTTTTTAAATTTCCGGTGAATATTCGCAGTGGATTGGTTGCGTATAGAAACATCTCAACCATTTACGTTGAATGGTCAAATATGATGTAGCTCTACTGACAGATGCTCTACATTCGGAACTTCTCGGGAATCTCCCGTGGCAGATAGTCCGCATTATCGGGTGTTTATAAAACGAAGACCGAAGACCGAAGACCCAAAAACGAAGACCTTTCCCCAAAAGAGCCCCTCAAGTGGGTCTTCCATCTTCGGTCTTCGTTTTATCAATGGCCCTATCAAAATACATGGGCGTTTATAAAACGAAGACCCTGACATTTTTCGGCCGGGGTAGGGCTGAGAGGGCCCGGGGATGAGGGATGCAGTAATCAAGGTCCGCCGGGAAATTTGGTCCGCTTTTAATGCCCAGACCGGGCGATAATTCCCGATCGATTATAACTCGATAATAACGTCCGCCCTGGGCATTGCTGCATACAGGGTCTTCCATCTTCGGTCTTCGTTTTATCAATGGCCCTATCAAAATACATGGGCGTTTATAAAACGAAGACCCTGACATTTTTCGGCAGGGGTAGGGCTGAGAGGGCCCGGGGATGAGGGGATGCAGTAATCAAGGTCCGCCGGGAAATTTGGTCCGCTTTTAATGCCCAGACCGGGCGATAATTCCCGATCGATTATAACTCGATAATAACGTCCGCCCTGGGCATTGCTGCATACAGGGTCTTCCATCTTCGGTCTTCGTTTTATCAATGGTCCTATCAAAATACATGGGCGTTTATAAAACGAAGACCCTGACATTTCTCGGCCGGGGTAGGGCTGAGAGGGCCCGGGGGTGAGGGGATGCAGTAATCAAGGTCCGCCGGGAAATTTGGTCCGCTTTTAATGCCCAGACCGGGCGATAATTCCCGATCGATTATAACTCGATAATAACGTCCGCCCTGGGCAATGCTGCACACAGGGTCTTCCATCTTCGGTCTTCGTTTTATCAATGGCCCTATCAAAATACATGGGCGTTTATAAAACGAAGACCCTGACATTTTTCGGCCGGGGCAGGGCTGAGAGGGCCCGGGGGTGAGGGGATACAGTAATCAAGGTCCGCCGGGAAATTTAGTCCGCTTTTAATGCCCAGACCGGGCGATAATTCCCGAGCGATTATAACTCGATAATAACGTCCGCCCTGGGCATTGCTGCATACAGGGTCTTCCATCTTCGGTCTTCGTTTTA
>JAVTVY010033221.1:0-15090 GCA_036873755.1 Hanleya hanleyi | reverse complement strand
CCACATACCTTAAAGCAAACACGCAGTCGCTGCTATTTTTATATCAATTTCCATGTCGGCTGCTTTTTCGCGATAAACCGGAAATGTCGTTCGCCGCGATCCTGGCGACTGGGCGGTGGTTATTACGGAGAGTTATCGCCCGCTACGCGTCCAAGCGAAACGATCAGCCAGCCCACTCAGCTGTGCCTTGCAGACGACAGAAGTGGTATGAAACGGAAATAAAGACAAAGGCGATCCTAGCGGCCAAGGCCGGAACCCTGTATTGTGCAACTCCCGCATTCAGTTAGCCTAAAATGCTACATTGGAGTTATTTTCCCAACATGTTAAGATTAGAGTGTAATTTATGTGACAAGCTACCAATCTAGGCCATCCTTAAAAATAAGTTTTTCGGCATAACCCCATCCTCTTGGGTAGCCAGGGTTACACACAACCAACAATGACCAAACTACAGATGTTTATACCACTCTATGTCTGAATTCTCTTTCTGCTGGAGAATGGCGTCCACCTCTTGACGACACAGTTGTTGGTGATCGGGATGTTTGGCCAGAGCATACAGAGCCCAGGATATCCCGCTAGCCGTTGTATCATGACCTACATGAAAATAATGTCATGTTCAGATTATTAGAGCAAATCTCTTTAAAATGGTTTTCTCCAAATACTGTTTTTTTCAGCATAAAAATCCTTGTTGAGATATGTTTAAAGAGATTCCTTACCAACTAAGCCCATATTTGAGTCAAGTGTAGCTAATTTGCCAGAATTTGGCCTGTGGATTGTCAACATTTTCTTGAAATTGCCATGCAGAATAGAGGGTGTGCCCAAATCACTTTAGGGTGTGACCGAAGACCCTGGGAATGGAGGTGTATGCACACATTCATATATACACATTAAGTGTGCTATAATTTAGCAGCCCAAATCTATCATAACTTCCAGAGGCAGAAACGCACATCTGCCATTTGATGCATAGCACAAAATCAGCAAAATATATGACAGATTATTCAGTCTGTCCATTGGTTCAATAGTTATTCTTAATTTTAAGAAATGATTTCAATCAGAGCATTTAAGAAATGGTTAGTTTTGGTTATACGTGATTTATTTTATATCTCTTCAGATTCTCAAAGCTGTCCGAGTAAAATTCAAAAAAAAAATTTCTCTCAGCCATTTACAGTACAGGATTTTAATAACCATTCTTTAGATTTAACATCTGTTTTGCAAGATTTAAATCTACATGGTCAACGTTGTCAAACTGTACACTTGTTCACCTTCAAACATAAATGTGTCCACTTCTTCCCTTATTTCTTTATCAGAAAGCCCACTCCCATCTGAATCCTGCGGACGAAACATACATGCGTATATTATAGTTCCTATTAAATAGTTACAGATTCAAGCAGATGTTTCGGAGAGATGAATAGGTCTCATATCCCTAACAGAACTTGTATACTGTTTCTGTTACACTGAAATTACAAGCGATCTATTCACACTGAGTTATCTCCCCTGATGGTGACAATGCTGATGATCTCCCCTGATTGTGACAATGTTGATTATCTCCCCAGATTGTAACAATGCTGATTTTCTTCCCTGAATGAATTTTCCAGATCCGGAAATAATGAAATATTCATAGAAATACATCATATAATCTGTTGGCAACTTTGTCATCCTAGCACAGTCAAGTCCTAACAACTATGGGACATGGTAATTTTGTTCATCACTTAGATCTGATTTACAAATGCGGGGTGGCAAGAGAAAGGTTTATGTGATATATGGATAGTCTATAAAAATATCAGTCTTGAAACTGTCTTACCTTTGTAGTGAGCAGAATATCCAAAAAATCCAGGTATTTCTTATTCTTTTGTGGTTTTCCAAGTCCACTTGCCTATGATATAATCATAATAATCCAGGAACATGGGGTTCATGAACATGTATTTAGTTCAAATTTGGAATACATACTTGTTGGAATATATTGACAAATAAAGATATATCTTATTTAAATACATTCTCCTGTAGTTTCTTGTTCTACATTTATATCTAGATTTTTCTGCAGATTTATACTCACTGAAGTAGAATTATTATTTGTGAATAGAAAATCTGTGTAAATAAAATAAAAATGTCTGCCTAAGTTCACAGTGAAAACAAATAGATTGTCTGAAAAAAATAAAACACTGTGACCCAGTACATAAATATTGAAAAATATAATTGTTCATATATTATTCAAACACCTCTCGTGACATTGATCATATTTATAATGTTTTGATGACCTTTATTACCAGACTGAAATTTCATTGAGTTATCACCCGTCACTTTCTTTAGAACCCAGCATCAATTGGATTGTTTTAGTCAACATAATGCCGCTCAGATCTAAAGGCTATAGGACCTTGTAGCAATATAGTAATATCAATGGACCTTCAGAACACTGATGGTGAAGCAATTAACGATTTATTTCTAAAATCGATTTATCTTTCATCATCAACATTGCACTATAATGGCTAGAAAATGAAGTGTATGAGAAAATATCTTCAATTCCTTAAATATATATTTTTAAATTTGAGAATGAAGATATGGTATATCAAGTACATACTAAGGTATGTTTTCTCTGTGAGATGATATATTCAGCCTCCTTGTGCACCAGAGTACAGCATTGGTTGAACTTGCGACCATCTGCACTCATGTAATACAGCAGGTCACTTAGGTAGAGAACATTGCTAAAATGGAAGAATATGAACCCGATTGATTCAATTTCTTCACACGAAATGAAATTTCACATCATAAACTCGGTGTGATCAAATTTATTACAACATCAGGGCATTAGATCTCCCTAATTTGAGTACATCCAGTGTGGCAACATTTTTAGGTGCGGAAATGAGTCCATGGTAGAGAAATCATTGAAAGTTTCTAAATCCTGGCAAATTATCTAGGCTTTCACTATGTTGCTTCATTGCTGAGGAATGTTTCTGAACATATCTTTTCATCGATTTTCAATACAAAAAAAAACAAAACTGTTTTTTCTCAATTTGTGTGCATCTCTAATTTGCGCACAGTAATTAACACTGTGATACGAAGCCAGCCCCCTTGAGGTGCACTAGTTTGGTGAAATTTTTTTTCGGCAGAAATAGCTCAAACTTGTTCGAACAAATAGACAACAAAGTATACTCTGAGTGAGTAGAAGGATATCTAATGGCAAAAGTGAATAGATGTATTTCTAATGGCATAAGTGAGTAAACGGGTGTCTAACGGCAGAAGTGAGTAGATGGATGTCTAATTGCATAAGCGAGTAGATGGATGTATAATGGCAGGCATGAGTAGATGGATGTCTAATGGCAGGCATGAGTAGATAGATGTCTAATGACAGGAGTGAGTAGATGGATTTCTAATGGCATAAGTGAGTAGATGGGTGTCTAATGACCGGAGTGAATTGATGGATGTCTAATGGCAGGAGTGAGTAGATGGATGTCTAATGGCATGAGTGAGTAGATGGATGTCTAATGGCATGAGTAGATGGATGTTTAATGGCATGAGTGAGTAGATGGATGTCTAATGGCCGGAGTGAATAGATGGATGTCTAATGGCAGGAGTGAGTAGATGGATGTCTAATGGCATGAGTAGATGGATGTCTAATGGCAGGAGTGAGTAGACGGATGTCTAATGGCAGGAGTGAGTAGATGGATGTCTAATGGCCGGAGTGAATAGATGGATGTCTAATGGCATGAGTGAGTAGATGGATGTCTAATGGCATGAGTAGATGGATGTTTAATGGCATGAGTGAGTAGATGGATGTCTAATGGCAGGAGTGAGTAGATGGATGTCTAATGGCATGAATAGATGGATGTTTAATGGCATAAGTGAGTAGATGGATGTTTAATGGCATCAGTGAGTAGATGGATGTCTAATGACCGGAGTGAATAGATGGATGTCTAATGGCAGGAGTGAGTAGATGGATGTCTAATGGCATGAGTAGATGGATGTCTAATGGCATGAGTGAGTAGATGGATGTCTAATGACCGGAGTGAATAGATGGATGTCTAATGGCAGGAGTGAGTAGATGGATGTCTAATGGCATGAGTAGATGGATGTTTAATGGCATGAGTGAGTAGATGGATGTCTAATGACCGGAGTGAATAGATGGATGTCTAATGGCAGGAGTGAGTAGATGGATGTCTTATGGCATGAGTAGATGGATGTTTAATGGCATGAGTAAGTAGATGGATGTCTAATGGCAAGAGTGAGTAGATGGATGTCTAATGGCAAGAGTAGATGGATGTTTAATGGCATCAGTGAGTAGATGGATGTTTAATGGCACGGGTGAGTGGATGTATAATGGCATGAGTAGATGGATGTTCCGTGGCATGAGTGATTAGATAGATGTCTAATGGCATAAGTGAGTAGATGGATGTCTAATGGCATGAGTGTGTAGATGGATGTCTAATGGCAGGAGTGAGTAGATGGATGTCTAATGGCAGGAGTGAGTAGATGGATGTCTAATAGCAGGAGAGAGTAGATGGATTTCTAATGGCGTAAGTGAGTAGATGGGTGTCCAATGACAGGAGTGAGTAGATGGATGTCTAATGGCATAAGTGAGTAGATGGGTGTCTAATAGCAGGAGTGAATAGGTGACTGTCTAATGGCAGGAGTGAGTAGATGGATGCCTAATGGCAGGAGTGGAGAGTAGATGAATGTCTAATAGATGGATGTCTAATGGCATATGTGAGTAGATGGATGTCTAATGGTAGGAGTGAGTAGATGGATATCTGAAGGCAGGAGTGAGTAGATGGATGTCTAATGGCATGAGCGAGTAGATGGATGTCTAATAGCAGGAGTAGATGGATGTCTAATAGCAGGAGTAGATGGATGTCTAATGGCAGGGGTCAGTAGATGGATGTCTAATGGTAGGAGTCAGTAGATGGATGTCTAATGGCAGGAGTCAGAAGATGGATGTCAAATGGCAGTAGTGAGTAGTTAGATGATAGCATGAGTAGATGGGTGTCTAATAGCAGGAGTAGATGGATGTCTGATGGCAGGAGTGAGTAGATGGACGTCTGATGGCATGAGTAGATGAATGTCTAATAGCAGGAGTGAGTAGATGGATGTCTAATGGCATGAGTAGATGAATGTCTAATAACAGGAGTAGATGGATGTCTCACGGCAGGAGTGAGTAGATGGACGTCTAATAGCAGGAGTGAGTAGATGGATGTCCAATGGCAGGAGTGAGTAGATGGATGTCTAATAGCAGGAGTGAGTAGATGGATGTCTAATAGCAGGAGTAAGTAGATGGATGTCTAATAGCAGGAGTGAGTAGATGGATGTTTAATGGCAGAAGTGAGTAGATGGACGTCTAATAGCAGGAGTGAGTAGGTGGGGGTCTAATGGCAGGATTGAGTAGATGGACGTCTAATAGCAGGAGTGAGTAGATGGATGTCTAATAGCATGAGTAGATGGATGTCTAATGAAAGAAGTGAGTAGATGGATGTCTAATTGTAGGAGTGAGTAGATGGATGTCTCATAGCAGGAGCAGATGGATGTCTAATGGAAGAAGTGAGTAGATGGATGTCTAATAGCAGGATTGAGTAGAAGGATGTCTAATGGCAGGAGTGAGTAGATGGATGTCTAATGGTAGAAGTGAGTAGATGGCAAGAGCTTCGTGTTTAGAATTAGTGCGTGAGCTAAAAATAGCTCACGTCAATCTATTCAGGAGAGGGTATTTGAAAGTCAGGCGAGTGGTTGCAATATAATATGATATAAAATGTCACAGTTTACGTGAACTAACACTCACACTCGTGACATGAATTTACGCGAGTGTTTGCGTGCAGGTGAGCTATCACTCGCGCTAAACACGAAGCCCTGGATGGATGTCTAATGACAGGAGTGGAATGAGTAGATGGATGGCTAATTGGTCCATCATACAATTAAGGGTTGGTTCTACAACGTAACTTTGAAAATGTACACTGTACCTTATGAATATATGCCTAAAAATATCAAAACAATGATTTGCGCAAAATAAGTATCACGGAGAGGGGGCTCGACAAGTTGTAAGAACTGTGTCAGTGATCCTATTCTGTATGTATCTGCACTATTCTTATGTTGTACTCTTTAATATTATGACTATGTAATGCTTACAATGGTCTTGATGTGACCAGTCGACTGAGTTCATACACTGCCTGCACGTATGGGTTTTTCTCACTGAAATTACAAAAATGTTAAAAATATAAACCAGGAAAGGTATCCAAGCCTAAATACTCAGCATCATATTTATCACATTATTGAGGATAAATGTGCCATGTCTAGTTTGTTTTCAAACACGTAGCATGCTCAGAGGTCGGTGAAGTGGGATTACTGATGAAGTACTTGCCCCCAATCAAGGGGGATAACTCACCCCATATTTCTGTCACAATCAAGGGGAATAATTCAGTGATCTTGTCACAATCAAGGGAGACCATTCAGAGACTGTTATCATCAATAAGAAGAATTATTTGAGTCTTCAATGTTATCTCTTGTCAATCAGGGCAGATCATTCACGCAGTTATTATGTGGGAGAACTAGTCTTGTCAGATGACTTGTCAAATCCAAGAAGGACAATACGAAGTCTTCTTGTCACAATCAAGGAAGACTATTCACAACATTCTTGTCACAATTAAGGGGTTAATCAAATTATTTCCTTTGCAGTCAAGGGGATAATTTCCTCATGTGCATCTAAGGGGCAGTTTGTAATGTAAGGATTTTCAAACTGGGGACACCATGTGCAATACAGCTTGTCAGGTAACCTTTACAGGTTCAACAAAGGTTTCCCTACATGTGGTCACCTATTGTGTTTTCCTTACATGACGGATAGGCCTGTCTGAGCTCTCCCATCTGAACATGATGTGTCAGAATGGCATGGGACTACCTACATGTATATATGTAGTTGCTAGGGTAAATCACCAGAACACAACCGAGGATGGTCTCATCCCTGGGAAATCTCCAAAATATATTTTAATTAGGAGGAATAAAATGAGCAGCTGATGGCTCATGTTTTGACTGCTCAAACAAGCAGAATTCCTTTCAAATGAAGTGTGTTGAAGTACGCCAGTGACTGAGAGATGTCAAGTACAAACCCTTTAGTCTGACAATGGGAGTGAAATGAGAAGGCACACTGTAATATGACATCCAATGTTAACAGGCTGACGTTCTTGAACACGGAGAAATCATTTCCTTCTTCAATCTTGTCCTGTAAAAGAAACATAAGAATATCAGGAAATATTTGAGGAAACAATTACAGTTAATCCAGTCTCACATTATTAGAGGTGTAACTCTAAAGTTATTTAATGGCCCATGACAGATTTCCCACAGAAAATCTGGTATCCAGTGCATGGCCAATCAGCATCATCCAGTATTCAAAATGTGGAGCACAGTGCAAACCTTTCGTATTTAACTTGCTTTGATGCATTTTCTATAGCTTGCTATTACTTCATATAATGCTCCTCGAGTCAATCAAAATTGATAAAGACTGAACGCACGTACGTATTCTGAATTTCCTATTGCTATATACAGAGGATGTGTACCCCAGAATGGGAGAGAAAAATGTGTGAATATGGTACTTGTAAATTGTTCCCAATCCATTCGTCAGTGAGTACCCTATTTCATTTTGGTGTCAAGTCCAATACAACATATTCTCGCGACAACTTGGGTCATTTTAACGGGGGTTAGTTGTATATGTATCCATTAACTCGATGAAGCAATCAAGCAGAGTGAATAAGCCACATCATAATCTCAGAAGTACCGCATATTCATGCCAGGCGCGAGACTGAGGGGCAGGTTCACGCAGATGCATTTTTTTCAACAGAGCTAGCAAAGCCACCATCTTGGGAAGCTTACTTGCGCTAAAATGCTAAAATTATTCTAACAACATTTATTGTGCGCAATTCTTGAACTAGTTAACCGACGCTCTGACAAAATACCCTGGTGTTGTTGGCTCTCGTGAAAAAAATACATGTGCGTCACCGTGAACCTGCCCTTCAGTCTCGCACCTGGCATGAATATGTGGTAATATGCGATACTTCTGGGATTACGGTGTGGCTTATTGAAATGAGGAAAATTGTGAAGATCTAGACACTGATCTCACCATAAACACTTCCACAGCTTGGTTGTAAAGTTGCATGTACGGTTTGAGGACATCAAAGTGGAAAGCAGGTGTGAGAAGTCGTCTGTTTCTGGCCCATTTTGCACCATCACTCGTCAATAACCCATCACCTATTAGACAAAAGACATGACTGACTGTGTATAGCGCATGTGATCACCAGGTATGATATTTCATTATAGTATTCAGAAGCAATGAAATACTATTTTGATCATTGACAAGTATAACATGAGAAGAAAAACAAAATGAAGATATTGAATTTCTATCTAATATTCAAATAAATTTCTTTTCAATGGTTTACATGTATTTATTGATACAATTACCAATGGTGGTTTGATACAAAGTGTCCTCAGGACACAATGTCAGAAAAAATATGAACTGAATTTCAACAGTTTATTAATAACATGGTACTAATCTGAGCATTCAACAATCATTAATGGTATTAGAATGTACTTGATTCGAGAGGTTAAAGTAGCTCGTTAAAGACTGGTAACATTAATTCATTGGCTGCACACAGGCAGTTTCTATCTTTCAGTGAAATGCTTGTCTTAAAAAATTAGTAGAAGTAGAATATTTAGTTGCTGGTTGCAATTGATAGAAATCTTTGTCTTTGTTATTAACTGCACTCAATTACGAGCAATTGTAAGAGAAGTTGTGCACTTGACTCAAGGGATAATGATTAGGGTCATTCATCTAATAATCCAATTACCACATTCAAATTCGTTATAATAAATTTGAAATTATATATAGTGGGTGATTTCACTTACAGTGATTGTATTATCAGAAGATTTACCTCAAACTGTAACTGTGGTACTTTTGCAAGTTTACGTTGTATTCAAGATAATCTTCTAAATTATACAATTCATATCCTGCTTGTTGTTCAACTTGAACTTCAACAATTTCAATGTTATTAGTGTTATTGTAGAGTACAGCGCCACAAGCATGTCGATGGAACTAGTGATATTTATGGAGCGATACATTGGCTACATTGCCACAAATCCATTCCATTTTCTGCACTGCCACGATGTCCCGCAGACAGTTCAGGATGCTAGAAGTATGACGTTAAAGTCATTTCAGATGTCAAGTGTGAAGACTTTTCTTCCACTGTAGAAAGCTGCTTTTCAATCCTCCGAGACAGAGTACAATGAGGTTGGGAAAAATCATGATTACATTTTATTATTCACATCATTATCTTGAATATGACGTCACGTATTACTTACACAAGTACCCCAGTTACACTTTAACAATGCTACCACAGACAAAAACTCCTGCAATGATGAAGATTTACCAAGCCAGGGTCGGATAAAGTTGTAGCCCCTAGCTTTCGCATCCACTCCCATCAATATGGCTTTCACTGTGTCAGGGTGGCATACCACCAGTGTGCCCCAAAATGGACCTAGCCACTGGACATAACACGTCTTAAACCTCTCGGCAAATTTCAAGTTTCCTTCCAGAAACTTGTGGTCGGCTTCTTTGAACTATAAAATAAATAATGAGCAATAATACAAACAATCTATATTATTGACGATGGTGTCAAACGATGTGTTCGACTGGCTCACATGACTTTACTCTGATCTGGGTAAGCAAGAATATCGTTCAACTGATTCATGATGTTATTGACGAGTTAGACCCAAGTGAGGCCTAAGTAACCCACTCACTGAGCGGAGTAGTAGAGTTAAATATATGGCGACCGCAGTCAGCCAGTGACATCTCCAAAGAAACGCGACCTCAAGAGGCACACTCCGCTTGGTTCTAACTAAAATTGTAAAAATGTTGAATCTATAGAGGAAAATAAATATAATTTCGATTACAAACTTCAACAATTGTATGTTGTTCCAGCTTTGCTGACACGAGAAGTCCAAAATTGTTCGCCTAGTCAGGTGATCTGTGACGTTTCTTACTTGACTCTAGAGTGACCTTAGAGGTACGGTCGAACTCGACAATTATGTGAGAAATTCAGACAACTTCTTATGGAATTTCAATTACGGTCTGCACAAGAAGGAAGGGTCTATCATTCCTCCCTCTATCAACGTCTAATCCTATTACTGTCAGAACAACAGTTCATAGTTTGCCAAGGTACATCTGTCAGGGCAGAGTCCGGAAATGTATGAATGGAATTCTTGTTCTCTTGAGAACTAGGAAGTATTCAAGAATTCACACATGTCCATTTCAACAAAGATAATGAAGGAACTATTCCAGTATGAAATATGATTAGTTCAGACTACAGCTACACACTAAACTTCAGCTTTCACTTTCAACAAACATGTGAGCAAAACTGCACTGCTGAGGAACAAACATTCACAGGATCAACATGTACCAGTCATGGGGTGGGATGAACAGCCCACACAATTCAGACAACTTCCCTCGGCAAAAATAAAGTTGTATTAAAATAATTCCTATTTAACACCATGTTAAATATTGCTGAGGTGAACTGATTATGCCACGTCATTTACCTTGGCAATTGCTGATTGCCGTGGTGAATTGTG
Organism: Hanleya hanleyi; assembly: GCA_036873755.1. Taxonomy (NCBI): domain Eukaryota; kingdom Metazoa; phylum Mollusca; class Polyplacophora; order Lepidopleurida; family Hanleyidae; genus Hanleya; species Hanleya hanleyi. The sequence continues at coordinate 4,503 of JAVTVY010033221.1, read as the reverse complement.
AGAGCTGGATGAATACATTCACCTTTATCACTCTCATCATGTTCTCAATGTTATAGCAAGACTCAAGTCAGGTTAAAATGACGTGCCCGACTGTGACTCCGCTAATGCGAATAGAGTCTGAGGACTTCCAATGATAAGTCTTCCCATGTGACCTTTGTGATTATTGACCAATCAAAGCACTGTTAAAGCAGACAGAACAGAATAAGGAGCTCTGCTGACCAGCACTTTTTCAAATCTCAATTGATTATCTCAACAGTCATGAAATCCAGCCAATCAAGACAGGCTTTACCTACAAAGTCTGCCTTGATTGGTTGACATGGTTGATTTGACCTTTGTGCTATTTATGAGTTGGAGTTTAGTGGACAGTATGGAGAAATGTAGTTTTCAGATCTATCAGCAGATTATTGTCCATATAACATATTTACCAAATTGGAATAACATAATTATATGAAACAATAAGAATACATTTGAATTTACCACTGAATGTATAAATATCTATCGAAGATGATTATTCTGGAGATTTTTATTTCAAATACATGTATAACTAAATTAGACCTGATGATGCATGTTGAAAACTGCATGTTAGGGTCAACCCATACCTTCCCACACAAGCATTTTTTAACGAATATTTCATAATTCCGGTTTTTGACGAAAAATATTCATATAACGCTGCCTCAAATCCTGAGATAATTAGAATTCTGTAATATGAAAAACATTTCCTGAAATTCCACTTTTAGCTAAAAAGTGACTATGCGTGAAGTCTGGCAAAAAAAATTTCTTCCATTTCTGCACATGGAATGTCTGCACCTACTGACCAAACTATGCATTTAAGTTGTTTTGTAGAAGTTATTCACAAAATCGTGTTTTCACCAAACTGTGATCTTTTTAGATTAAAGAAATTTGTGAAAGTACAATACTGAAATGAAGTTTTATAATTTGACACATCTTTTCATGTTACTGACTAATTATTGGTAGCAAAATTTCAAAGGAAATACACTGGGAAAGTAGCAAAAACTTGCACGTTTTTTTTGAAATATATCAATTTATGCAAAACCCTGAATGTAAACTCGTCAATGTTTTTTTTCAAAAATGCGAATAGATATTAGTGTCATATTCCAACTATCAATTTATCATTAAAAGTGCAATCGATCGTGGTAATATCAGATATCAATACCGAACTGTGACGGTTGGTCGTAACCTGTATAAAGTCACTCTCGCGATCAGGCCCTTCCCTCACCCTTTCTCTTCTACTGAGGGTGTAAGGTAGACCATGGTGTTCACGATCGATAATGTATACATATACTCACATCATTCAAGGTTCCGTACAACCAGTGACGCTCTGGGCATGAAAACTGTGAAAGCACTTTCTCGCATCTCAGATAGTATTTGAAGATGTGCCAGAGCTGAAGAAATAGATATGTAACAGGGAACAGGGCCAAGGCGATCAGTACCGTGGGAGACAGTACGGCCTGTAGGACAGGAGTCAACCAAGACATACCACTCAGCTCATCAAGCAGATCTGTAATTATATAAAACTACAACAGAAATACCTGAAGTATTTGGTCTGGTGTGTGTTATAAAAACAAACATTGTCATCTGCAGTTGCACCAATATAAATGTGCCAGTAATTTAGACTAGAGTATATAGCACAATATTTACAACTGATTAAATAGAGAACAATAATTCAGAACAATTGATTAAATATAGAACAATTGATTGGCATTGTATATTGACACAGCATAACCTGCTGTCCAGCTTCTGGTAGTCAAATTTTCTTATTGCCTACAGTTTTATAATGTGGGGGAATAGTTTCTATTGAATGGCGGAATATTTTCAATGACATCTAGTGATAACTGGTTAATACGAGAGATCCTGAAGGATCTTGGCGCCCACCATTGTCCGATAATTGTAAGCTAATTACTAAGAAAAAACGATTGATTTGTAATTTTGTTTACAGAATTTCGAATCTGAGTGAAAAAGATCGGAAAAGGGACACTGAAAAACACCAAGATATAATCTAAGTTTCAGGAGTTTCAAGATTTCTAGAAACTGTACTTATGTCGGTTGTTATAATACAAGAGAAATGAGCAAAGTTAGTCTGAAAGTGAAAGTACATGTACGGAGGATCCTTCGCCTTTGTTTTGTAGTATTTTTTTTTTTATTTTTATTTTTTTGCATGTGCCATCATTGGGTACTGGAAGCGAGACCAATCTCTTTGACACTTTGGCATGAGCTATGAAACATACTTAAGATTTCATAATTAGGGTCGAATGCTAATTCTGTTCTGCTTACTGGGCTAGTTTGAGATATCTCTTTTAAGATACCATGCTCGAAAATAGTAAGATGGTACAAGGGATCCGGTCCGCGCAGTAATGTTGAAACTTCAAAAGTGCCTGAATCCTGATTATCTCCCTTGGATCGAAATATGCAGTAGTCTACAGTTGTCGAGTTGTGACGTTGAGTCACAAGAGTGACGTCCCTTCATGTAGCCGACCCGCCGGCAAACGAAAGGGTGGAGTAGTTCACTTGCTACTGCATGGACTAAAGAAAACTGATTTAAAATTTGAAGAAATACACTTTAAATCCGAATTATTCGAACTCCTTGATCTGGAAGGTGAACATGGTGAAGATATGGATGTTCTCTATAGTCAATATATAGAATATGCCCCACCGTTTGATCCGCCGACTCTTGTGATGCAACGTCACAACTCGAGAATACCGTATTAATTTGAAGCGTAACTTGGATTTTTGAATCGGACTAAAAAAGGTATCTTGCACTACTAGACCCCATGTGGGACCTGTGTATCAAATTTCAGAAAGATCCATGAAATATTTCCTGAGAATTCACGATAACAATGTTTCAAGGGGAAATTCAAGATGGCTGCCTTGTGGCCATATTGGATTTTCGATTCGGACCGAAAAAGGTATCTTGCACAACTAGACAAGGAGAACCTGTGTACCAAATTTAACAAAGATTCATGCAGTAGTTCCTGAGAAATCACGATAACAAAATGGGAAAATCCAAGATGGCCACCTGGTGACCATATTGGATTTTCGATTCGGACCGAAAAAGGCATCTTGCATATCGAGACCCTAAGGGGAACCTGTGTACCAAATTTGAGAAAGATCCATGCAGTAGTTCCTGAGAAATGACGATAAAGTTTCATGGAGAAATCCAAGATGGCTGCCTGGTGGCCATACTGGATTTTCAAATCGGACCGGGAAAGGTATCTTGCACAACTAGACACCAAGGGGAACCTGTGTACCAAATTTGAGAAAGATCCATGCAGTACTTCCTGAGAAATGACGATAAATTTTCATGGGGAAATCCAAGATGGCTGCCCGGTGGCCATATTGGATTTTCAAATCGGACCAGAAAAGGTATATCTTGCACAACTAGACCCCAAGGGGAACCTGTGTACCAAATTTGAGAAAGATCCATGCAGTAGTTCCTGAGAAATCGCGATAACAAGAATTGTTTACGGACGGACGGATTGACCACGGACGACGGACGAAAAGTTCTTACACCAAGTATCGACCAGAAATCGCGATAACAAGGTTTCATGGGGAAATCCAAGATGGCTGCCTGGTGGCCATATTGGATTTTCGAATCGGACCAAAAAAGGTATCTTGCACAACTACACCCCAAGGGGAACCTGTGTACCAAATTTGAGAAAGATCCATAAAGTAGTTCCTGAGAAATCGCGATAACAAAAATTGTTTACGGACGGACGGACTGACCACGGACCACGGACGAAAAGCGATTTGAACAGCCCACCATATGGTGATGGTGGGCTAAAAATATGCATCAAATCACCCAAGTACATAGCCTAATCTTCGACTCCATGAGTTACCTCACTTACTTAAATGAAGGACAATTTGAAAACTTTGAAGTAGAAATTATGCCAGTTATCACTACATTGAAATGTACATGCACCACCATAAAGGCAACGGCAGAAAGGAAGATCATTAGAGCAGGTCATCATAACAATCATGTCAAATTTATATCAGGAGAGCTCATATGATACATGTACATATATATATTTTTGGGGGAAGGGGGGGGGGGGGCTGAGAAATTGTCCTGTCAATCTACCATATAGAGGACACACAAATCAGCTGAAATTACATATTAATAACTTAATGATAATTATACAATTACGACACATCACTCTGCTTATGGTGTATGGAAGGATAGATCATTCAAATAGTTTACATTAAGTCTCATCAATAAAACATCTTAAAACGTTATTCCAACAAATACATGTAGACCAACAAAAATCCGGAAATGTGTACTTGTCCAACAGAAAATTATATAGGGCTAAAACAAACCTTCAACAAATAGTAGTTATATTGCAGCCAGTCAGAAACTACATGTTGTAATAGGATAACCTTCAAAGAGGGATATATAAAGAGGTGGTTGAACTGTGGACCCAGAGTCCAATAACATCTTATCATACTATTCATATAGGGACTAGCCCTCTTATCAGCTGATCAACAAACTGG
>JAVTVY010033220.1:0-143886 GCA_036873755.1 Hanleya hanleyi | reverse complement strand
ATTTATAAAATGTCCAATCGGTTTAATGTGAATATTGATATACTTACTTGCCAAGCATCAGGAGTTTGCCTTCGTCATTGCGTACCAAAAAAGCGTATGCGCTGACGACTTGATCGTGTCTCACATCCAGTATATCCACGTTTCGCCATTCCTCGTTTCCCCAATTTTCGTTTGTGTCGTCGAAATACGTTTTCAAGTCTGAAAGTGATGTATGTCCGAATCTCAATTATGTTCAGCTCAAGAGTGGTTAGGGAATCTTCAGATCATTTCGACATGAGATAAACATGTATAGGTACAATTCTACCATTGGACCAATCACAAGCGCCAGATCAGCAGGTAAAGTAATAATCCCTGAATATGCAATAGAAGAGTTGACATCTTTTCTGAACTTTTAGTATAATAGACTGTCTCAATACGTGAAGAAACAGCAGTACTTTCCAGATGTGAATGTCTGTTTGTAAAGGTAGGGATTGCTATCTCATGCATGGAATGTTTATATTTTAAACGGTAAGAATTGGATGGAAATTAGCGACATTAACAGTCCAGCGTGGTGTACTGAAAATAAATCTGCATTTGTCGAACGATAGCGTACACAAATTTATTTTCCTGGCGCCCAATGCAGTTTAATAGAATTAATTATTGCACTGTCGCGAATCAATAATATTTGTATCAAATAAATAATACACTATAACAGTTTTAAATTTCGAGAAAATTGTGATCGTTTCGTTATACGTTCACTCCACGTTCACAATTATTCCTGTATTGATCCTAAGATATGGGTTCGCCGGGTTGATGGAACTATATTTAAAAAAAATAATTCTCGTTCCAAAACATTTCTGGAATACAACAGAGAGTTTTCATATGCACTGTGTGACAAAGTACTCCAGATTAGTGCGCTGAACGGTGGAGAGGCTAGATTAACTGGAATATAAAAGCAGAAATGACGTTGCTCCTACATTCCACTTAACCTAGCCTATCCACCGTACAGTGCACAAATCTGAAGCACGTAGAAAATGTATTTCCTAGGAGTGTTATATAATGCATCAAATTCGCCGAATAAGTTGGATTTTCACTTCGCCGAATCAACACCGCAGGGTATAGAGTGAAGTGATATCTCTGTGTAATATAAGAGAATCGATTCCCGAACCATCTTATTAACTAGACACCCAAATGTGATTCCCTTTCCAATAATGATTAGGGAGAGGTGTGTCCGCCAACAGCATTTCAGAAGTTTCTCTCTGTTGGCCAAACTCACCAGCTAGCCCCTTGACCGCTGGGTGTCCAGGCCATTGTAGGGTGATGTCGTTATGGAATAGTTCCAATAGAGCTGGTATGTCATTTGCCGACATATGGCGACCAAGGCCTTCGTAAATCTCCTCGATCTTTTCTCTCCATTCTGAAATCAACTCATAAAGACTATCACTTGTTTAAGATAACGCTAGCACATTACCCGCCGTCACATCACTCTGACATCCTATAATCTACCAGATACCCCTTCTCCTATAGTTGAATCCCCCCTCCCCACACACCCCTTCTCCTAAAGTTGAATCCCCTCCCCACACACCCCTTCTCCTACAGTTGAATCTCCCCTTCCCACACACCCTTCTCTTACAGTTGAATCCCCCTCCCCACACACCCCTTCTCCTACAGTTGAATCCCCGTCCCCACAACTACAATCACAGGGCATCATCTCAATCACCTCCAACAGTTCCCAACATACAGTCTCACAGGGCACCATTTCACGGAGGCACAGATCGAGAATCCGATAAACTCGCGCGGACGACTCCTTTTATCATGTAGATATTTACATTGATACGTTACAGAAATTTTTACTGTGGAGATCACCCACCCCTCCTTCTACGACCTAATTAGGAGTGAAAAATACATCCCCACTCCAACCCCCGAGCTTATCAGGATTTGACCTGGTGTTTCATGACGGTGCGATTTACATCTGCTAAGTCATTGACCTTATACTGTGTGCATCGGTGTGCATCGGAATTCCTACTTTCGATACCTCGTAACATAGCTAATGGCAGTATGACGCTACAATGAAATTGTCAGATAATACCGCCATGACGTACTCAAACAATGTACCTTCGGCATGACGTACTCAAACCATGTACCTTCGACACGACGTACTCAAACAATGTACCTTCGACATGACGTACTCAATCAATGTACCTTCGACATGACGTACTCGAGCAATGTACCTTTGACATGACGTACTCAAACAATGTATAAAGAGCAAGCAATATTCCCAACCGAGAATGCATTTTACCCCACGGGAAGGGCAATATGACACCAATGCTGGGGTATAATGGTCCCCTATTTTTCATATTGACCGAATAAAACAATCATACAAAAAAGTCTTGAGTATTAATTTAACAAGCATGATGATAACGAATAAAAATACGTATCAACTTAACAAAAATTATTCTAATACATACTTTAGACACATGCGAATTGCAGGTCCGGCATCATTGAAAACTGTTGACCGCTTCTCTCTTGCAGGAAAGTAGCGTATGTTTATGTATACTATGATTGTCTTTTTGAATTTGGTGCTAATGCTATATGAAATATGGAATAGGTGCTTGGATTATGGACGCGGATATTCTTTAATAGACGACTGCTGAATTATGAATGACGGATCAGATGCTTGTAATTTATGTAAACAATCACACTGGTCCATCATGCAATACGCACCAGCTGGTACCTGGTCCAGTCAGTGAATATGATGTAATGTCGCTTTCAACACTATTTCAGTCATATCACGACGTTTGGTTCCTATTCCTTTTCACACCCGGAAACCACACGGGTAGGGTCCTATTCCTTCTAACACCCGGATCCCACGTGTGGGGTCCTAGTCCTTTTCACACCCGGCCCAGTCCAATCAAATCTCGAAAGAGGCTTATCTGCGATCTGCTGGTATGGTGAGTGGGGTGGAATGTGTCATAACCCCCTCTAATAAGGATTGTTTGGATATTAAATTTTGACTTTTCTCCGTTTGTATCATCAAGCAGACTTCCACAATTGTTTCAGGATAGACCCTAAATAGTCGGGGCTGTTAGGGATTTTTTGGTTCACATTCTTCCAAAAGCACCAAATTTGGCTCATATGTCGCCCATACCATACTATTTCGATTTTTGACGGGCGCCAAGACGGGCGCCCCCTAGGGCCGCCATATTCGGCGAAATTCAATATGGTCGCCATCCTGGTTCTAGTTGAATAACTAAAAGGGCTAGAAATGTGAATAATAGCACTTTTTAGTGGTTTTTGGGGTCGGAGAATCTGATTGTGATCTTATTTCAACGATTTGAGGTGAAGGTAACCTTTAAGGTCACCTAAAGGGCATTTTGGGGACCAATTCGCCATTATCAGTGGTTTGGGGGCAAGATATATAAACTGCCTCATTCTATTGGTTTCCAGGGTTGAGTAACCCGAATCTGGCCTTATTTTGGCGATTCGGGGCAATATTTCATTTGAGAGTCGCGATAGAGGTCATCCGAACCAGAGGTCAATTGTAGGTATAACACTATGGATGCGGATATTCTCTAATGGACGACGGCTGGATTATGAATGACGGACTAGACGCTTGTAACCAAAAGAACCACAAATAATACCATAGAGGTTTGTGGCATTCTCCGATTCTGATCCTATTTTGAAGATTTGAGGTCAACCCATTGTGAGGTCAAAGGTCAAAGATCAACAGTTACCACTAAGAACAATCGAACGAAGAGTATTCAGGAACAAATTATATTAAAATACCCCGGAGATGACATCTGCTGACAAAATGCTATAACTATGCCGCTACGCCGCTATGTGTATTTAAATGTTCGAAATACAATACAAAGACCGCTTTAGCAACAATAACCTTCTGGCTTGCGCTATAAAGGAACTGTGAAGTCGGGTCGCACCCAGTAAGGCTGTGGAAGAGGGGTAGTGCCAAGGATTTGACGGACCGAGATCGGAACAAACGGTATGGACTGAATGTCACAATATTTCTTTCCAGTACCGAAGTCCACCAAGAGTTCCGATAGACCGAGGGTCTTCAAAGACCGGACATCGCTGTCCATCGTGCGAACATAGGCTGTTGTATGACCCTTCTCCGTGGCATGTGCTAGATGCAGGAGGACCCTAGTGTCCGCCTCGGAATGGTTGCACGGTTGAAGTATTGTGAGGTCATAACGCCTGTTGAAGAGCACGGACTCAAAACGGGTACACAGAAGGAGCTTTCTGCTCATGTCAGTCTTGGACATCTGTGTGCTGATGAATGAGAACGGCTCCTTTTTGTTAACATCTTTTAAGAAGCCGCTGATCCATTCATACTTCGGGATTTTAGGGGTTCAGGAAAAAGTATTGTGGTATTCCAGTCCAAACCATCTGTTCCGATCTTGGTCCGTCAAAGTCCGTGGCACTACCTCTCTTTCACAGCTTAACGGGGTGCAAGACGACTTCACAGTTTCTTGGATGTGGCAAAAAGACCGCCTGGGCAGCCTGTACAAGCATATCGGACCCCACCGACACACTAGTTGCTCTCACGCATGATCCTGACACTCTCGATTCCGTGCATATGGAGTTTATAGAACGCTTCATCGTACTCATGTACAGCAAGGCATGTGATGCAGCCGGTATCAATGAGGCCAAGCATCACCTCTTCACTACTGCAACCAGATCGCTGGAAAACATCCCACCTCCCAAGCCGCGCTTTTGCAGCATGTGAAGCGAGCTGGAGTCGCTTCACTCCAGCAGGGAATCCCTGACTTCAGTGAGTGGAGCTGGCACAAAGATTGCACCAGTACATGGCAACCGCTATGGACCACTCTCAGCGACACTTCTATGGCATATGCCATTCTCATGCACTGAGGCTGACTCAAGGCATGCACGGGAAGGTGCAAATGCAACTGTGCCGATGTCCGATACATGACCCTCTGCAAATGCGAAGGCGGGTGCGTTAATAACGTGGGCGATGATGACAAATATTATTTATCGCTGGCATCATAGAGCGCAAGCCAGAATGCATAGGTAGTAAAAGTAATCATTGGTATACTGTTGTTTAAGCGGTCTTTGTTTTGTATTTTGAACATTTAAATGCACGTAGCGGCATAGTTATAGCATTTTGTCAGCAGATGTCATCTCCGAAGTATTTTAGTAACATTTGTTCCTGAATAATCTTCTTTCGATTGTTTTAGTAGCAACTGTTGATCTTTGACCTTTAATTCTCAAATGAGGTGACCATGACCTCAAATCGTCAAAATAAGGTCAGAATCTAATTCTCCGATGCCGCAAAGCCCTATGGTATTATTTGTGATTCTAGCCCTTTTGATGTTTCCTATAATTGACCTCCGGCTGACCTCTGTTTCGGGGGACATCTGTCATGAACCTCACATGCAATATTGCCTCAAATTGTCAAAATATGGCCAGATTCGGGTTACTCAACCCCGAAAATCGATAAAATGAGTTAGTTTGTATATCTCGACTAAAAACCACTAAAAATGACGAATTTGACCCAAAAATGACCTTTAGGGTGACCTTGACCTCAAATCGTTGAAATAAGATCAGAATCAGATTTCCCGACTCCGATAACAACTAAAAAGTTGTATTATTCATGATTCTAGCCATTTTATTGACTGACCTCTAACCCGGGTGGTGGCCATAATGAATTTCGCCAATATGGCGGCCCCAGGGGGCGACTACCTTGGCGCCCGTCAAAAATCGAAAAGGTATTGTATGGGCGACATATGGGCCAAATTTGGTGCTTTTGGAAGAATCTGAACCAAACAGTCCCTTTTATGCCCTAACAGCCCCGACTATAAACCAACCCGGCACCATCCACTAGCTTGTGCTAAGTCTTGAACGTATCCATAAGCAACAATAGCACAGGCCCGTAGCCAAGGGAGGGTTTCCGGGTTCGGGCGAACCCCCCCTTTCGGATATATTATATATTTTTCTCATATAAATGCCCTTTTAAAACACTGAAGCGAACCCCCTATTTGCCCCTTTTCCTAGGCGAACCACCCCTCAGTACATCCTGGCTACGGCTCTGTAGCAGCACATACCGGAAACAGATGTGCTCACAGTAAGAAGTTTGCACACTGAATTATTCCATCCAGCTCAGTATAAACCTCAATCAACCGCTTCGCAACTTTCTGTACATCAAATATATATCTGCCTGGGCGCCTGTGACTTCACCCGAGGTTGATTATTGGGAGGTTTGTTTCGTCCCGTCCTGAAGAACTCAAACAGTTTGATCGGTGCTGACGATGCAAATATATTCGAACAAATCAGATGTATGGATGACTGTTACGAACATCAAAAAGATGATTCCAGTCTGTATAGATGGAGTGTAAAGTGGGAAATTAATTTGAATAATGTCACATGCTGAATCATTTCCATCACAAACCAAAAGGAATTTGGTATGCGATGACTACACAGTTGACGCTCTCTTTTGCGTGTAGATCAGGTGAACGACCGAGGTGTTGTAATTGCAAAGAATTTAAAAGGTAAACATGGTAAAGTTCATTTATCGCATATTGTCAACCCAAGGTCCAGAATGTTTGATATTTGCTCATCATTAGCGAAACAAAAGTTTTTTATTTCTTTGTGTAAATCTCATGTTAGTGCTTAACTACTATTCTATTGTTCAGTACTCTTGACAGAAATGAAATATTGATATGTTTGAGTGTATTCAATGGGAATCCGTAATATTATTACGTTTTAAAACGGGAGTGCAGTATAACAAGGCCGGTTATCCAAATTTTTTGTAATTATTGTATTGTTCAGTCCTCTTGGTGGAAATGAAATATTGATGTTAGAGAGTGTCCAACACAAGTCCGTAACATTATATGTTCTGAAACCGGAGTACCGTGTGACAACGCGTGTTATCCAAATTATTATAATTATTGTATTGTTTAGTCTCCTTGGCGGAAATGAAATATCACTATGACAACGCGGGTTACTAGTATCCAAGTTAGTGTAGCCTACCTCAGTTGTGGCAAAGAAGGGACGTTTTAGACCATGTTTTAATTTACAAATGCTTTGAAGGTTTTTAACTCACATGAGGGGTAAAATTAACGTAATAAAAAATCAATGTACCTGTTTAAGTTCTATATTGAGCCTTTCTTCGGGAGGCCATATTTTCACGAATACATTTTTATGTATGCAATTTTAATATTATTATGAGTGGGAAAACTTTTGCCTGATTGGGTTGAGATCCAGACTGTTCTCACTATCAGTTATTATACCGTATTTTGTTCATCTCATTAATTCGATTACTTAATTCCTGAGTGGAGTTCGAAATTTGGCATCATTAAACTGAACTCGGTAAAGGAAAAAAACATTGTCACAGTTTACCAACTGTGGTTCTGGTTGCTGGGATAGTAATGATTCAAGTGTGACCGTTACATTTTATTCAAATTTCTATAAATAAATCCAAAAATGAAATTCCACAGAAACATTTTCAAATTTTCGATATTTTGTTTACGGATTGTATCGAAACCCGAGCAATAACTCCCAAACATTATGTTTAATCACAATTGGTCAATGGTCTTTGTCAACCACTCCCAATTTCACTGAAGCAAGGACGAGCGGGGGTGCTTTAACTGTACTACTTCCACGTTGATGATAATACTGGAATTCCATTGACCGTGAATACTGCCAGTGTGTGTCAATCGGAGGATTTAGCGCGAAATTCACAGAAAATAATTTGGACTCGTTGATCGATATTCAGCCACCAGCACTTTTTCTGAATATGACTCAATCGCGAAGATCACCTGTTTCATATTGCGATGTACAAAGATTACCCGACAGGCCAAATTTTCATTTTTATCTATAAACTTGGGCATTTTTCTGATCGAAATATCGCTTTTTGCGCAGAAATGGAGAAATTAATTGTTGGAAGTTTGTCCGAGATAAATGCCATTACGGGGCTATTTAACTATTTAAGATTATATTCTCTGTTTTTTACCAGTGATTGGGGCTTGTCCTAGTGCATCCATTGTCCTAACGCAATTCAGTCTTTCGTAAATAAACACCTCAACAAAACTAAATTCTCCCCAAATTTCAGCTTCATATTTTTCAAGATATTTGTTGGATTGCGATAAAACTTCGGACATATTATCTGACCTACCAAGCCGATATTGAGTAACTATGGTTATTTCGTAGGTCGTTTCATGATTAAATGAGCAGGCGCAAAGTTCAAGTCGAGTACATTTTAAAAGTTGCAAGACAAGTTTAATCACGAGTTTTCGCAGGCACAAGGTCACTTAATCACAAAGCCAACATGTTAATAAAGTGTCACAGAAATCAACAATGATTAATACCGCGTGTATTCATCAAGATGCAGTTTCGGTGTCGAAGTCGTATCCTAACTATAAGGCCGATGACAGAATGTCGCAAATGTTCAAATTTATCAACAGGATGTGATCTCAATATCGCCAAGCGATACAGTATTGTGGTGAAAACAACTGGTATTAACCACCTTTGACTGCTGTGACACTTTATTGAGATGTCAATCTGGTGTTTAAGTGAGCGTGTGCCTGCGAAAAATCGTGACTAAATTTTTCTTGCTTCTTTTGAAATGCGACCGACTTTAACTTGCTCACGCTCATTTAGAAATGAAACGACCTACGGAATAATAATTGTTACCCAATATCGGCTTGGTCAGCCCGATAATGTGTCAGAAGTTTTATCGCAATCGAGCAAATATCCTTGAAAATATGAGACTACCATTTGGGGGAACTTACTTTGTTGAGGTGTTTATTACACAGTCACTCTGACTTTGTAGCTATAATATTGGAATCATTTTGCATTTGCATGACGCCCCGAGCAGAGGATCATTGGTAAATTTGAAATGGCGACCATGTGGCGTAGCAGAAAAGTGATGTTTTCGTCAGATTTCTTCAATTTGTTTGCTTTTCTGCATGGTAAGCGCTTCCTCATTTTGCCGCCACACCAATACTGGACTTCTCCACATCAGTCAATATACAGCCAATAATCTATAAATAAGTTTCAAAATATCTCATCTCGTATAGTTTCAGGGCAGTTTGATGTGAAGTGACTTAATGGATATAGTGGATCTGCAGTTTGCAGTGCAATAACTTACCTGGTATTGTTTTCGGGCAATCCGGATGGCAATTGCCAAGGGCGACAACTGCAGCCAAAGCGAGCAAAGCTCTGAGTACCATGGTGATGGTGCTCTACAGGATTAAAACACTGATTAAATAATATTTATCATATGTCAATATTTATGTCAATATTTATTACATGAGCAGTGTGACTAACGTCACAGACCTACGAAGTACAGTAGGCATTAGGACTCGAACGCGAACTGAACTCTTGGAAATCCCCACCCCCAGTTGAAATCCTGCCTATATTAAGATGGGCACCGCCCAAGTCAGAATCGCCAGTGATTTTCATAAAAAATCACCAGAAATTTTCATCAAAAGTAGGTCAGCTCAGAACTTGTTGGTAACAGTCTCCTAATGCGCCTTCATTCCAAAAATAAATAACGATCGCCGATTTAATTTTACAATTTTTTAATTAAAGGAAACAGATTGAATAATATAGGTTCAGTAGATTTCAAGCTTTACGTGTGAAAATACATTTACATCTCTTTAATGGTTTTCAGTGCCCTTGTCCAGGATCAAAACAACTTTTTGAATCACATTATTTTCCCAACAATACAACAAATTTTTATATATAGTACTATGGTAGAAAGGTAGCATTTATGTAGTTTACGGTAATTCAACTCAAGACCAACGCCTTCTATGCACAAGATAATAATGATTCTATGTCATTCTCCTGAGCATAACCGGTACAAAGACGAATAAATAGCGTCTCTACATCACGTTGTTATCTAGATATATGAGACAACACATTTTAGGTATCGGCAATCTGATGAATGTACTATTCCGGTTTTCTTGTTTCACATTATATTCTATGGCGGTTGATCGGTGATTTTCTTCATTGATAAACGTTAAACCACCTCAGCTTCGTTGTGTGAATCGGAATTGCATTGCTCTGACACACCAACACACTCCGTGGCAGTGATTCTGTATCCCCTAATCAAGGAATCAAAATGGATCAAGATTTGAAATGACAAGAGAAATTTAGACATATTTTGTTTACACATGTAATTTTTTGTTCAAATTATATCCAAGTGTGATATATAGTCAATATTCAAGAGGTACAAAAAAAACCCCAAAGTATGTCCTCATATTTTCACATGATGATCAAAGTTACTTTATCTGGTTAAATTCTACCCAAAGAAAATAAATTAAGACCCTTTAAACAGCCGTCATGGCTTTGTTTCACCCTCAGTAAACTGTTATCATTGTTGCTCACACAGACTAATCTGAAGGATGATACCACATCTTTCTTTCTTCTGCTGGGTTATTGCACGAGGCTGACTTAATTGGTTGATTTAGGATACTTCACCATCAGTGGGTAATTTGACCTGAATTTGAAGCCTGATGTGGTCAATGATGAAATGTTTGGATGTGAAATAGGATACACGTTAAAGGCTACAGTTTACATATACCTATAACAATATACTGAAGTGTTAATTATAAATCTAATTTTAATCAGAATTATTTCAGATCAGAACTTGCTGGTAACAATGCCCTAATGCACGTTCATGCCAAAAACAAAGGTTCTAATGTCAATGGTTCTCCTTATTTTGCCGACGAAAGGATTCGTATGGACTCACTGACTCATTACCGGACAATTTGCGATCTGTAGCCTACTTCGTAGGAATATGTTAACAATTTCCTTCTTATTACAACACATATAAGGGAATGTTCTGGAATCCATTTATTTGGTATTTAGAGAAACTAGTAACATGCAGCTCTGAATAATATTACTACCAGCACCCACTTCCATGGGACTTCATTAGTTGATAGTTGTTTCCCTGTTACTTAAAGAGTTGTTTGTTTGTTTAATCTTTTGAGTTTTCTCCCCCTGATCCGAGTAATTAATACAGAGGCCACAATAACGTTGATTTGAATTGAATTGGTTGATTATTGTTGGGACAAGTGTATGGATGATCATGGCGCAATATGACGCAATAGTATGTGAATATAACAACAATAATTAAATTTTTGCATAGCAACTGTCAGATTCGACTTTCCATATTCAGCCGTCGAACATTAAAAATTTCGCGTCAATAATCGGAATACCTATTTCGTCTGACAGCTAGCACCAATTCCAAATGAGTATGAAATAAACATAATAAAAAACACAATATGGTTCCCAGCAAAATAGAAGCGGTCAACAGTTTTGAATGATGTCAGCATGATGTACTATACATAAAATCCTAAATAATGACCATTATTCTTTATTCACATGAATGCAAGACATTTCCAGCTTATGTATCTCAGTCACACTTTGATTGTCACTCATCATGGCGCAATAGTATGGGAATATAAAGCGCCAAAATAATTCACTCTGTACATAGACCAAATAGTGAAGAGATATTATCAAATGTTTCCTGCTTTTAATCTATAATGCTATTTGTCTATCTTTGTGTAAGATTTGGTTAGATTTGATGTCTTGAATTAGCTCAGATGGCCCAATAGTATGGGAATATAAAGCGCCAAAAAATTGACTCTGTATATAGATCAAACAGTAAAGAGATAATATCAAATGTTTCCTACATTTAATCTATAATGCTATTTGTCTATCTTTGTGTAAGATTTGGTTAGATTTGATGTCTTGAATTAGCTCAGATGGCGCCAACTGAACGCAACATACATATTGTGGTGGCGCAAAAATATTCCGGCATACTGACACGAAGTCACATGAAGTACTGGAATGAAAAAAATGGGAGGATGAACTTAAGGAAACGTTTGAAATTTCGTGTTGGGAAAACGCGAATATTTCACCCTTTAAAATAGGATTGGAAACGAAACCAAAGTGGTTCCAGCACCGTATTCTAATGCGAATTCTTACCACTAACTCATTTTTGCAAAAGATTAACTAAGTTACCGATAATTTATGTACCTTTTGTAAGAAATGTCCGGAGTCGATAACACACTTACTGTGGACATGTAGATACACGTCGTCTCCATGGTCAAACTTTCAATCATGGATTTGGGAAACGACTGGTATAAGACTAGATTTGACATCAGAAAAAGTTCTATTTGGTGTACAAGCCTCTGGGTCAAAAATTATTAATGTAATAATAATCATGGTAAAATACCACATATATAGGCAAAGGACATGGGACAAAGGGTGCATATACAAGGGGTTAAGAATGATTTACGTTTCCAGTACTTTGTAGAAAAGTGTATTGCCGATACCAATTGTAAATGGGAAGATTTTAATGCTCGGTGGTCAATTTTTCATCTTTTGTTTAGATAGTGACTGACATTCAAATGACTTGATTCGCTTATGCTCATGTGTACTGATTTCATGAATTGTATATATGTCCGAGATATGTCTGTGAAAGCCCGGAAATAAATATATAAATTAAAAAAAAAAGTACTGCAATGATTTGTCTTAGCCACGCTTTCATCATAGTGTTGATGTGAACATCTTGGATGACATGACCACACGGACCCTAGCATCGGCTTGAGCAGTATCAGATACATGACCACACGGTCCCTTAGCATCGGCTTGAGCAGTATCAGATACATGACCACACGGTCCCTTAGCATCGGCTTGAGCAGTATCAGATACATGACCACACGGACCCTAGCATCGGCTTGAGCAGTATCAGATACATGACCACACGGTCCCTTAGCATCGGCTTGAGCAGTATCAGATACATGACCACACGGTCCCTTAGCATCGGCTTGAGCAGTATCAGATACATGACCACACGGTCCCTTAGCATCGGCTTGAGCAGTATCAGATACATGACCACACGGCCCCTTAGCATCGGCTTGAGCAGTATCAGATACATGACCACACGGCCCCTTAGCATCGGCTTGAGCAGTATCAGATACATGACCACACGGACCCTAGCATCGGCTTGAGCGGTATCAGATACATGACCACACGGCCCCTAGCATCGGCTTGAGCGGTATCAGATACATGACCACACGGCCCCATAGCATCGGCTTGAGCGGTATCAGATACATGACCACACGGTCCCTTAGCATCGGCTTGAGCGGTATCAGATACATGACCACACGGTCCCTTAGCATCGGCTTGAGCAGTATCAGATACATGACCACACGGTCCCTTAGCATCGGCTTGAGCAGTATCAGATACATGACCACACGGTCCCTTAGCATCGGCTTGAGCGGTATTAGATACATGACCACACGGCCCCTTAGCATCGGCTTGAGCAGTATCAGATACATGACCACACGGTCCCTTAGCATCGGCTTGAGCAGTATCAGATACATGACCACACGGTCCCTTAGCATCGGCTTGAGCAGTATCAGATACATGACCACACGGTCCCTTAGCATCGGCTTGAGCGGTATCAGATACATGACCACACGGTCCCTTAGCATCGGCTTGAGCGGTATCAGATACATGACCGCACGGCCCCATAGCATCGGTTTGAGCGGTATCAGATACATGACCACACGGCCCCATAGCATCGGCTTGAGCGGTATCAGATACATGACCACACGGTCCCTTAGCATCGGCTTGAGCGGTATCAGATACATGACCACACGGTCCCTTAGCATCGGCTTGAGCAGTATCAGATACATGACCACACGGTCCCTTAGCATCGGCTTGAGCGGTATCAGATACATGACCACACGGCCCCTTAGCATCGGCTTGAGCAGTATCAGATACATGACCACACGGTCCCTTAGCATCGGCTTGAGCAGTATCAGATACATGACCACACGGTCCCTTAGCATCGGCTTGAGCAGTATCAGATACATGACCACACGGTCCCTTAGCATCGGCTTGAGCGGTATCAGATACATGACCACACGGTCCCTTAGCATCGGCTTGAGCGGTATCAGATACATGACCGCACGGATAGCATCGGTTTGAGCGGTATCAGATACATGACCACACGGCCCCATAGCATCGGCTTGAGCGGTATCAGATACATGACCACACGGTCCCTTAGCATCGGCTTGAGCGGTATCAGATACATGACCACACGGTCCCTTAGCATCGGCTTGAGCGGTATCAGATACATGACCACACGGTCCCTTAGCATCGGCTTGAGCGGTATCAGATACATGACCACACGGTCCCTTAGCATCGGCTTGAGCGGTATCAGATACATGACCACACGGTCCCTTAGCATCGGCTTGAGCGGTATCAGATACATGACCACACGGTCCCTTAGCATCGGCTTGAGCGGTATCAGATACATGACCACACGGTCCCTTAGCATCGGCTTGAGCGGTATCAGATACATGACCACACGGTCCCTTAGCATCGGCTTGAGCGGTATCAGATACAAATATTCAAGAGCGACGATGTTATAGCTCTATGAAGTCATCTGATAACGAGTTAGATTAGACAAACGGCCCGGAAATGGAAAAGGCTCTAAAAAACAACCATTTGACTCTACAGGAAAGCAACCCTAGGCACCTAATATTCAGACCCCATAATACGATGGAATCTCGGGCGTATCCCTAGTATCTCAGCCGCGCTTTAATTGCGTGGGTTCGTGTGGAGACTATGAAGTATCAACAAGGCCCCTAGCATCGGCTTAAACGGAATTAGATACGCTAGCTCGGGAGCTGTGATGACAGATCAGCTCAAACAACTCATTTGATGTTAATGTATGAAAATCGTGGACGTCTGATGGAGTAAACGCCTCAACATGGAGTAACCTGGTAAATGCAAGAATACGCAGGGAAACTAACCTGCAATGCCCGACGTCATACGGCTTAAATTTCCCACCAAAACAATAAACCTACATATATTTGTCAAGTGACATGTACAGAGGGCGGGTCTCGGGGATTAACAGTCCACCAGCAGAATCCTGTCATATACAGATAAAAATTGGAGCGATAAGCAAAAGGTGGGAAAAATTGACGACGTCTGGCGACTAAAAAGCAACCATATGTCTCTACAGGAAAGCAACCCTCAGCACCTTCTCGAACGTAGCCTTAGTATCTCAACCGCGCTTTTCATCTTAAACAACTGAGGCTGCCTGTCTATGAAACAGTTCATTGGGACGGGAGGAAGGGAGGGAATTTGGCTTAATGTCACACTCAAGTTTGTTTCACTCATATGGTGACAGTCAGTTTGGCTGGTGGAGGAAGCCGGAGTACCCGGAGAGAACCACCGCCCTTCGGCAAGTAACTGACAAACTTTCACACATGGACCAGCTGGGCTCGAACCCGTGCCGGTTCAGCGGTGTGAGGCTAGCGGTCACCAGCGAAGCGACGTAGACCACTCGGCCACCGAGGGCCCTGATTTTGAGACGGAATCAACTGTAAATGCTCTGGGTGCAATATGTAATCCATCTAGTTTTACTCATCACATGCCTTCCATATGTTAAGTTATCCGTTCCTTTTTATCATACGTTAGTAGGATAAATAGCTATATAGGTATAATCTTCAATATTGTAAATATTCGATGGTAAGTAAAGTGTATTGTATCTTGTATATAACTACTTCAGAAACATTTTTATATTCCAAAAAGTTATAAAGTTTGTGTTCAAAAATTGATAATGGTAGGAGCTAACGAGTCGGCGTTTCCTCCGAACAACAAAGACGAAAACTTTGCTTCCTTGAAAATGAACTATTCGGTTTCAAGAGTTTATATATGTTGCGCAGGAACATCGTAATGACTTGCCTGCTTCACTGTGCTCTTCTCTCCGCTTCCTTCTTGCAAGAAACTTGCATGCGTTTTTTGTTGCGGTGTTTGGTTAAAAAAATGCTTATAATTAGTCGCTATATAGCGGAAATATTGCTGAAATATTCTCCCTTTGAACACAGAAATGTGTTGGTTACGGAATTTTCGGATCTCGCATTTGTCTATATTCTCGCGTTTTAATAAAATATGCAAACAGTAATACTTTGTAGCATTTTCTCATATTTTCGTACAATTCTTACTTAAGAAATTACATTTTGCCTTTTTAAAGACGGTTAATTTAGTCGAAAGACAATTGATTGTCACTACAGGCAGACGAATATATTGAAGATTTTTTAGACTGTTCTTTAATAAACATTACAAACAAACGGCTAATATTTCACCACCATCTTTTCTCTCGTTCAGGAATAAAAAAAGATAAAGGAGGCTGAGTTTTTTTCTTGGAACATTTAACTATATGAAGAAAATTTAAGATTATATTTCTTGTGTTTTCTTTGGTGAGAAAAAAACGGTTAAATTTTTTTGAGAAAATTAACGGTTTTTGTAAGATTTAAGAGAACCCAAAACGTTTTGAAAGTATGTTTTCATATTTGTGTATTTACACTAAAAAAATAGAAAGGCAAAATGTAATTTCTTACGTAAGAATGTTGATGAAAATGTGATAAGAAAGGCTAGAAAATTGTTCGGATCATGTAATACTCACATGAGGCCTCTGAGAATACTTGAGCTGTTTTTCTTCCTTACCTTCACTCTCAACCTCTTCGGTGAATTGTTATGTGAAAGGCCCTGGCAGTGACGGTTTTATACCTAACATTATAATTTATCTGCCTGTTCGTCAATCCCTCTAAAATAAACGTATTGTTTAAACCAACTTATCTGCCGACACGTAGCCTCAGGCGTTTGTTATGGGTTCCGCTTGCCACCAATCCATTATGTTCTGTTTGGCATTGATATTTTTTGACACTCTTACACGTTACCACTTTTTCAGGCAAATAAACGATGACAATATCAGCGTTTGAAAATTAAATCGTGGCACGTGCCAACTTCCTATAACTTGATATGATAAGGATGATATGTCACTATTCCTGTACTAATTTCTAAGATACTGCAGATGTCACTTTTTTATAAAGTGAGTGTCAGTTGTATCAATTCCCTATAGCCATCTCCGGGTGCTTACATAACAATGCACCGTATGTTCAAATCATACAAATCTGAGATAGGACGTAACAAAATATTGCATGTGTCAAGTTATTGAAAAATTGTTGTAATTATGACTTTGTGCAAAGATAAAACATTCGGGGTCTTCAGTGTAGAGTATTTTGTAGATTCTTTGATAATCGTTCTTTTCAAACATTTGACGTACAGATTTAATGGTAGCAGCGTGCAAAATTAAAACAGTTGCTCGTTACATACATCGTATGCTGACAGGTTACAGATGTGCGTGCTGATAACTTCATGCCACATGGACATTTACATGAGTGACTGGCTGTTCCTCCATTTTATCGCAAGCCAATGAAATTACTATCTTTAATTTTGAAATTTCGAGTTGGCTAATCAAGTATTTCAAGAATTTTCAACAGAGGAACTGGAGAGTCCGGTATCCGGAATCATATATTTCCAAAACACAAATTCTTACCACACGCGTTGTCATTTGCAGAAAGGATGCTGTCAACAATTTGCATGCGTTAGAGCCGATAAACAGAAGTCAGTATAGGCCTTTCATTCGCGACTGCTCGGCCTATTCCGTCGAAGTCATAAACCCCAAATAGATGCACACAATTTACCCAAGTGTGTTTATTTGCATGTGTGCATATTTACATGTGCGTGTAAATTTATCATTTCCTAAGCGTTCACATGATTATAACAAGATATTCCTACGAAGTAGACTCTCATTTTCAAATTTTCGGGGAGTGAGTGAGTGAGCGAGTGAGTGAGTGAGTGAGTCCATCCGAATCCTTTCGTCGGCAAAATAAGGAGAACCATTGACATTAGAACCTTGATTTTTGGCATGAAGGTGCATTAGGGGACCGTTACCAGCAAGTTCTGAGCTGACCCACTTTTGATGAAAATTTATGGTGATTTTTGATGAAAATCACTGGTAATTCTCACTTGGGCAGTGCCGATCTTAATATAGGGAGGATTTCAACTTGGGGTGGGGGATTTCCAAGAGTTCAGTTCGCGTCAGGAGTCCTAATGCCTACTCTACTTCGTAGGTCCTGTGACGTTAGTCACACTGCCATGTAAGTAAAACAAGAACCTATCCGTTCAAAGGTCACAGGTCAAGATCACCATGGATTAAACGGAAATAAGCATTTTATATACATTAATTCAAGTTACCTTCATCAAATTTCACAGGTGGCTTACTCTTATAAGACTATTGATATAACAATGTAGCCATGACCCAAAAGGAGTACAGTCAAAGTTTTAAAGTCACAAAAAAATGTTTCTGTTTGACAATAATAATTCATGGAGATATAGGGTATAAATGTTCCACTGAACATTCATTTTTAAAACCGATTGAACGGTATTTTCTCTGTTTCATTTCAAATAAATGGTATGTTTATTTGCTGTGCGTGCACATGACGAGATTGCATACATTTCAAATTTACACATGTGTGCATATACTTTTGCACAACCTCCGGACCAGATGCAGATTTACTCTCCATGCAAATATACTCGTGTGCATTTGTTTTCACATGCCGAATTTGCACACATGTATTTTATTTTGAACATACATGTTCCTGTGATCGGGGCTTTTGTATCTCGCGCATTATTGGTGTAGGGATTTTACAGCTCTCAGCTGTAAACCGTGATCCGCCGCACGTGAGGCACACCACCTGATATAGGATGTATTTCCGATCATATAGTCCTCGTTGTATTTCTCCCTTATCAGGAGATAAAATATATTTCCAAATAAAATCAATATTCCGTTCAATCTACCTCCGAAGGATCGCTTCTAATTTGAGGTGTTTCTCCTGGTTTTGCGTCTAAAGCTCCATGGTAACGGAACTCAAACGTGATGCTGTGCTTTCAACATGGATGTCAATATGCGGGACGAGGCAGGCTACTTATGCCCCACATTATCCGAGGTCGTGTCGAGTTCAGGTGTTTATACAGAATACCTGACTCACATGACATTACTATCTGCATCGAACTCAAAGCTGGCATACTATTTTGTCTGAATGCTGTACAATTGAAGTGAAGGCTGTGGACGATATTTTCTGAGTGCAAACAATTGAAGTGAAGGTTACAAAAAAATTTCATATGATACGACGTTGAAATGGACTGATATGGTTTCTTGACAGAGTTTAACCCTACCAGGCCTGGGGGGGGGGAGGAGAGCAAAATGCCACCTCCCCCCTCCCTATCAAACTTTCTGCGCTATCTCCGGAACGACAAAAAATACTTTATAGTTATCATATTGGGGTAAATTCATGATGGCTGCCAAGTGGGGTACCAGAAAATTGATGTTTTCGTATTGTTTCTTCAAGATTTCTAATTTCTCGCAATGTAAAGTGAGCAAAAACTATTTTATTTTGTATCACATAATATTTACTAAGTTATGTAATTTATCACGCAGTTTAACGGGGAAATTTCATAAATAGAAAATTTGGAAAATATGACGGAAAAATTGGCCAAATGTGCCGTATTTGAAAATGATGTCACTGTGACGTCATCAAAACGGCCATTTTGGATTTTTTTTTTTTGCATTTTCTGGTAAAGCTTGACCAAAGGGTATAGTGTGGTAAGTTTCAGCTCCATAGCTCAAGGGGTAAACAAAAAATAATAAGGGCGGAGGCATTTCGCCCCCCCCCCCTCATCAGGCCTGGACAGGTCCCAAAAAGCCCAAGCCAGATAGGGTTAATAGTAATCGCCGCTATTTAGATGAACATTTGCTGGACCCTACCTGGAAAGGGCGTTATGGGACCTGTCCAGGCCTCGGATGGTGACATTTACCCTCATCCCCTCAAATATTGTTCTTGCCCCTTGATATAGGGGGCTGAAACTTACCATACTATGCCCTTGGGTCAAGCTCTACCAGACAATGTGAAAACTCCAAGATGGTCACTTTTATGACGTCACAGTGACGTCATCTTCAAAACAAGCATTTTTTGGTAGATTTTTCGAGCAGATTCTCGATTTTATTTTTCCTTTAAGTGTTATCTTTGTAAAAATTGTAGGATGAATAAGTACCGTAAATAATAGTACGTACCTTTTCCTTTTGTATAGGCCAGTAGTATAAAATGGGATTCCCACTTCACATGTGGGTATAGCTGACGTCATCTGGTAAGGTGGGTAACCAGTGGGTAGGATCTTGGCTAAAACGGGTGAAAGTACGGGGAGAATGTCGAGCGAGGCAGGTAAACAAGCGGGTAAGATGGCGGGTACGGCGGGTAAATCCGTGGAGGGTGAGGCAGTTGCGATCAAACAGAATGAAGTAATAAACCACCTTATTTGATGACCTAGGTGGAATTTGAAAAATAAATTTGCGGGGAATCTCCGGACCCTTTAAATTTAAGAGAAACCAAAAAGTTAGCACTGCACACCTAGATTTTAGAGGACTCGACCAGTCAGGATCTTGTATACGATCACCATCGTTAACCCTATCTGACCAGGGCGATTTGGGGTGTGCCTCAGCCTGGGGGGGGCGGAAGTTCCCCCTATATATATTCCCTATATCACTGGGTCAAGCTCTACAAGAAAATGTGAAAAAATTCCAAGATGGCCGCCATGATGACGTCATTTTCAAAAAGAGCATTTTTGGGGTCAAATTTTTTTTTTATTTTTGTTTTTTCTTCGCAAAAACTGCATGATAATTTAGTAAATAATAATCTGACTTTTCCATAGAGAAAAGCAGAACGTTTGAAGAAATATGACGAAAACATCACTTTTCTGGTACCCCACATGACCGCCATTTTGAATTTACTCATGATCCTCTGCTCGGGGGGTCATGCAAATAGGCTCAAAATGATCCCAATATGATAATCTAAAAAGTCAAGAACTTTCAGCTTTCAATATTTTGTCGTTCCATGAGATAGGAGAAAAAAAAATCATGGTAAAATATACTTAGGGTGTGATAATCTGAATACCATTGTATATGCATATACATCGGTCGGGTCCATGAAGAAAGACCACCCATTATGTGTGCATAAATCGAATGAAATACCTATTGGCCCGAATATATTGGGAATTTCCGCTCGGTTAATTTTACTGCGGGTGGGCGACGTCGAAAAGAATCCGGGGCCAACACCGGCTATTTCAATGGCGCATATCAATGTACGGGGCCTGCGTAGCAAGGTTGATCTGATTGAAGCAGAACCGTTAACCTATGACGTCATCGCTATCACAGAAACAAATCTAAATCAAAATGTGACCAGCAAACAAATATAGATTTCAGGCTATCATGTTCTTCCTATTAGACAGGACCACGTTAATCAAGGGGGAGGGAGAATAGTGATATATGTCAAAGATAATTTAATATGTAAGAGGAAACCTGAATATGAAATAGTCAATCTAGAAGCAGTGTGGTGCTAAATACGGCTGAAGAACAACAAATTTCTTTTAGGAACATTTTATAGGCAACATCCGCCGCAGTTCGCTATTGGAATTTGATCGAACAATCGATTTCACTCGCGCGAAATAACATGAACACGAAGTGTGTTATAGTTGGGGACTTTAACGCAGATTATTAAGGAGGCCACTAGAATTACCAGATTTAGTAAAAGTTTGATTGATCTTATTACGATATTCTGCCCAAATTATGTCGAAAACTCAGGTGTGATTTTAGCCTTTTGCAGTGACCACAACGGTGTCTTTTTAGTTGTTAAAGAGAGGATGAATAGAAAGACCTGCTTTAAGGAATGTTCGATATTATGATCAGACTGATGTTGTAGGATTGCTTCGGAATTCTAACTGGGAGGAAATATTAACGCAAGATATAAAAAAAGAAACAAACAATCTAAATAATCTCTTCACAGATGCTATCAATACATGTGTCCCAACAAAAACTATTATGATCAGACCAAACGATAAACCTTGGATGACAGTTGAGCTATGTCACATGACCAGACCATTGAGGTAATTTTAGACAATTACTAAAATAAGACAAGCAAAATTAAATTATAATAATAAAATAAACGAAAAGATTACGAACTCTTCTATTGGGTCTAAGTTCTGGTGGAAACTGATTAAACAATATATCGAGGAACAGGGGTGTTATAGCTTCCCGTTAATCATACATAATGGACAAATTTACGACGATCATGCAGATATAGCTAACGCATTTAATGACTATTTGGTACAGCAATCAAAACTTATAGACGCATAAGCGAATCAAATTTCACATTAGACAAAATTATTATCGGCGAAGATCATGTCATGTATATCTTAGACAATCTAGATATAAATAAAGCAAGTGGTCTGGACAACATAAATAATAAAATATTGAAATTGGCAGCGAATGAACTAACAGAACCATTAACAAAACTCTTTAACAATTCATTAGAAGCAGGTAAATTTCAGGATAGCTGGAAATTAGCGCATGTTACACCCACTCATAAGAAGGGTAGTAAAAACGACTTGACTAACTACAGGTCTATCTTGCTTACAAGCACGATTAGTAGGGTAATGGAAAAATGTGTATCTGCTTGCCTATTAGACTACTTACAAATATATAATATCTTAACCAAGTTTCAAGCTGGATTTCTGCCCGGAAATAATACTACGTTTCAACTGGTTGACATCTACAATTTTATATGCCAAGCCTTATATTAAAACGAAGGCAAAGAAGTCAGAGCAGTTCTCTGTGACATCACCAAAGCATTGACCGTATCTGGCACAAGGGTCTTTTACATAAGCTTGAATCTATAGGCAAAATAGGTCACAAATCCTTGTCGTTGAAGGTTCAAAGTCAAAATCTGTCGTTATACCTGCTGGGATACCGCAAGGATCCGTTCTTGGACCTCTACTTTTCCTGATATACATTAACGATATAGTAACTGATCTGAAATGTACTGTACGCTTATACGCCGATAATATTTCTCTGTACATCCCGATGGACAACCCAGTAATATCAGGCCAGTTGTTAAATTCTGACTTAGAGAGAATATCTGATTGGGCGAGATCGTGGCTTGTCGAGTTTAGTCCAACTAAAACTAAATCAATACTTTTCTCACGCAAGACCAGCCGCTGATGGAAATTTGACGAAACTTTACTGGAGCAAGTAAATCACCATAGATATGTTGGTATAACTTTTGATTCATCTGGTACTTGGAAGTTGCATATTGAGGCGATGGAAAAAAGGTCGGACCTATGATGAACTGTTTGCGAAGTCTTAAATATAAATTAAGTAGAAAAAGTCTTGAAATTTGATATAAATCCTTCATTCTACCAATATTTGACAATGCCGATGT
Organism: Hanleya hanleyi; assembly: GCA_036873755.1. NCBI lineage: Eukaryota > Metazoa > Mollusca > Polyplacophora > Lepidopleurida > Hanleyidae > Hanleya > Hanleya hanleyi. The sequence continues at coordinate 120,730 of JAVTVY010033220.1, read as the reverse complement.
CATTTTGGACAATTGTACTCCATATCAATGTGAAATTTTGTAACCTACACTTAGATGCCATCAGAACAATCTGTGGTTCATCCCGAGGGGTGTCACGATTTATTATATGAAGAAACAGGATTCACCTCATTAGCAGTGCGTAAAAATCGAAACAAATTAAAACTTATGCATAAAATAGTAAATCGCCAAACACCCCCTGCGCTTTATAATCTATTGCCCGAACAGGTTCGTGAAAGCAATCGGTATTCACTGAGGAACAACCCGGATCTCCGCACATTACGCTGCATCCTATGACATCCACAAGTTCAATGCTCTTATTGCCATGTCTGCATGACGTTGTACATGTTTTTTGTCACGGTGTGTCTTGAGAGCTGTCAGTATTCGCGATTCTCCGTTTTTCTCACGGATGTAATTTTGTATCACTGGGTTATCCTCAGCTATGTAAGCTAGTGCTTCACATCCGTAGCTTTGGACTTTGCACTTGTCCTCGTGTATTCTCATAGCAAATAATATACCATCAACACCGTCATTGTCATAAACGTTTTTCTGGATGTCGGGCATTCCGTGGGATATGCAAGCTAGTGCTATGCAGCCACTTTGTTGTAAGGCACTACTACTCACACACACCTTCATAGCTGACAATACCCGGTCTACACCGCCACTGTCATAGACGTTCTTCTGAATATCGGGGATTCCCTGAGATATATAAGCTAGTGCTGTGCAGCCATTTTGTTGTAAGACAGCTTCCAGTGCATACGTATCCATCGCTGACACTATAAGTCTTACTCCTCCATTGTCATTGATGTACCTCTGTATGTCTGGAACACACCTGGCCAAACTCCCTAGCGCAGCACTCCCACCACTTTGTACGTAACGATCATCACCAAAAGCTTGCATGGCTTTCAGGACATGATCTACACCCCCATTGTCAAAGGCGTATTTTTGTATGACTGGAACTTTGAAAGTGATACGATGCAGTGCGAAGCATCCGAAAAATTGCACACCACGGTCACTGTCATGATATTCTAAGGCTGACAGTACTCGAGCCACACCTCCATGATCATACACATGCATCTGTATGTCTGGCGCTTTCTGAGATACACGTTCTAACATCTTACAGCCATGACACTGAACCTCCCGCGAACTGATCAATCCTTCCATAGCGGATATCACCTGAATCACTCCTCCTTTGTCACAGATGTAACTTCGTAAGTGTGGAGCACCTTCCGATATGCAAGCAAGGGCCGCACACCCCCAACACTGTACACACTCGTCACGAGCATGATTTGTGATAGCTGAAATAACTCGGTCGATGCCTCCGCTGTTTTGAATGATGTTTATGTTTTCGACTCCCTCACATATGCGGGCTATTACAAAACACCCAATAGCTTGTACATTTGCGTCTTCAATGTGGGCTTCCATAGCTGACAATACAGGGGTTAACCCTCCATTATCATTTATGTACTTCTGCATATCTGTAACCGCATTGGACTGTAAAGCCTGAGCTAACCGTAGCAAAATGGCCCCATTCTCATCGACGTTATTATTATCTAAATTTGTCAGTGCATTTCCAATCGAGAGACTCTCAGGTCTGCGGCACCGAGCATAGGTTGATTTCGTGGATTTCGAGGGTAGATAGATCTTGGTGCTGTCCTGCTTTCCAGATTCTGAAATGTACAAGATCATGCGTAATTTCGAGTGTATAAAGTATAAATTGAGTGATATTTACTTTCACAAGAAATATAAATACAATGCATTGAAAAATTTTGCCCTCAAATTGGCATAACTTATTGTTTTAATTTACTGCAGAATATAAATTACGGTACCGGTTTACAAAGTAATATATTGTATGAACAAAAAACGAAAACAATTCGCTGAACTGCTCCAGATACATGTACAGAAAGTTCCTGCAGCTTTTAAAATATAGTTTTTAATTGATTGACTATGAAATATAAGGGCAGAATATACTACTGCAAATGTATTAGATACTGGTTTACATTAATTCACCCTTCTGTGTTCGTTTCAGGGACGGTCAACTTAACGGCTCAATAACAACAGTCGTCGCTGTGAATTTGTACTCATTTATAGTATTCGAATCACATAGATTGTCACGTTGTTTTACAGGAAGATTGTAAAGTTCCTTTTTACGGTGAATCCCAAAAAGGTTAGCGCAGTTAACAGGACTATTTTAGATTTGTTTTTCTTTTCTCCAATATGACAAATAGTTGTTCAGAATCGAATGTTAGGTAAGTAACCAGATAATAGTCTCCTCGGTGGCATTTTGACACACAGAGTAGAATCACACGATATATAGGTTCCCAATTCAAAGTCGCTTTTAATTTAGTTCGTAGAGAACGCATTTTTTAGAAAACCTTAATAAAGGTCCCATTTCTAGAGGAATTTCTCAAGTAAACATATTTTTGCTGTGGTCAATTCTGCAGCGTTAGAACATTTTCAATTATCAGATATGACAAAAGTTTTCCTTTGTATGAAATTATATTTTGGTCCCTTAACATTATCTGGCATTGGCGATCTGTAGTGGACCACAAGCGGAGGTGGGCGTCGGCTGATTTCCAGTAAATATTTTCTACGGGCTAGGGAGCTGAAACTTGCCACATTATACCCTTGGGTCAAGCTCTATCAGAAAGTGTTAAAACAACCAAGTTGGCCACCATGATGACTTCGCACTAATGCCATTTTCCAAAAAGAAATTTTTTCTCCGATTTTTCGATCCGATTTATTATTTATGCAATTTTATTCACAAAAGCGGCATAATGAATTAGTAAATATTCATATGATGCGAAATAGAATAGTTGATGTCCACTGTCATCCTCAGGAAATCAAAAATAATTTAAGACAAAATTAAAAAACATCACTTTTCTGGTAGCCCCGCAAGGACCCCATTTTGAATTTCCCCATTATCTCTGTTCGGGGCGTATTATAAATATGCTCAAAATGACCTCAATATGATAAGCTACAAAGTCACAAAGTTTTGGCTGTCTGTTTTTCTCCAGTTTCGGAGCACGAGAGAATCCGTCACCCCCACCTCCAGGCCACACAGTGTTAAGTCTGCTTTTTTTGGGTAGAGGTGAAATATACGGTTAGTGCATTCAAGTGCTCAGCATTAAGTGGATAGATGAACGACAGGTTGATTGGATATCAGGATAATGCGACTGGGTGGCGTATCACAACATGTTGCTTCGCTGAAGCAGCACTTTAAAAAGGTGGCAATGGGACCCCTCTGTCATATGCTGGCACCGTCGAGATATGACTTAATATTGCTGAAAGCCGAGGGTAACTCATACGCACTCCCGCAGCTGATATCTAGGGAATGTACTTTATCACCCATGCACCGAAGCAGGCTAAGAACATCTAAGCTGATCTGGTTGACAGCTCTTCAACTGGAACCTTTTCACTAACCGATAGTTTTCTGGTAACTCGGAAATATATGGCATAGGATAGTAGCTTGTAGGCCTACTATCCAAACCAGCAAGTTACGAATGATTCCCGCATTTATGATTACCGTGTTTATATGATTGTAGAGGTACTATGTTAGAACTATGAACATTTTAGACGTGAAGCGATAAATTTCAATGATGTTGTTCAATCACGCTGACAGCGATTTCCAAGTTGGTTAGCTAAATTTCAAAATACGCCATAGATTTCCTAGCTCGAACGCTTTAATGGGCGGTTGTGGTAAGTATCCACCATTCAAAAATCGGGTAGGCGAGTCGATCGAAACGCGCCAGCCATTACTTGACGCTTAATTCACTTCGGCAGTATGAACTGTTAGATATGACCAAGCGTGACCTTTGTTTGATTGAAATAATATGTTAAGTGAGATATAAACTAAGTATTCTTCATCACCATAACACCTTCATATAAAATGATGCAGGTTCATGTTATTTCATCAAATATATTTATAAAATACTAGCGAACTTCTTGAGATGAACTATCAGGCATAAAGCAATCCCGCTTGGAGTAGCGGTTGTTTGGACTATCAAGAGAGGAGAAATGACGGCTAACCGATGAGAGATAAAGCAGAGAGCAAGTCTTAGATATGAAGGAAACAAAGGTAGACTGTAACCTTCAAATCTTCATTTGTTCACATTTTCACGACCAGGCAAGTCAGCTTGTCTATTGGAATGGCCTCAATCACGCGAAGAACTAATGTTTAATTTTTATACAGGTAGCTTTCCTAGGAATACATATTTACCTTGTATAGGCTGTTCTCGGTACGCTTGACGACGGCCAGTGCTGTTTTCCATTGTCTCATATTTCACCTAAGCAGGGAAAGACGACAAATATAAGCGTCTAGTACGACAGTCACTAATCAGTGGTCAACTATCATAGAATTTCCGCGTTCATAAACAAAAGGCCATGTAGGCCTACATCTGTTAACCACTGGTTTAATAACTGTTCCAAATCGAGTTTCAATGCGCGTTACTGGCAAAACAATTACCGCTGATTAAAAAAGACTGGGAACCCAAATGATTCCAATGGCGGATGGTGTTAATTATTCTTCTCTATTCTGGCAGGTTAAAAACAGCCCAACCATAAAAACAAGTTCAGCAGGTGACAATTCCGTCACAACTCCATTTCCATCAGATGTGTTTACAGAACTATCGGATCATTTGCTGTCAAATATTTGCATTAACGAATAATTGACAGAGGGCAGTTCGTCTGCACCATTATTACCTACCGGCTGTTGGATAACGGGGTGGTGGTAGTGGTGGTGGTATGATGGTCCGATGTGAGATCCTGAGCATTTGTTTAAGTAAGCCACTTGGGTCGGTTTTAGCGGTATGCTAGGTTCATTTTGGACTTCCATGCTCTCTGTAAAGAATAGCGCATTATCAACGGTTATGACGGCGAATTTACCCTGTGATCATTAGCACTTATATGGATATGTAGCCTTAACCTTACTTTACTGTGTCTCAAGAACATACAAATCGTTCAGTTTTAAGCGAAATCCAACTATTGATATTAATGAATGTGTGGTACTAGTTTTCGCCATTTTAGATTCTGAATTGGTCCAAGGTAGTTACTCAAATCGTGTGTGTACCGCGCCAACGACAAGTAGTCTCGTTATGCAGTTACTTTTTTGGAAAGTTAGAAGGACTCGTTTCGGAAAACACCTAGTTTCGGTGGGTTTCGTATTAAACGAGATAAGAAGTAAACAGCTGCTTTGCTTACCTGTGACAGGTACACGTACGATCATAAATGTATCTAAGTCATTATCATCTGGTGGACAAAGCTCTGCATCAGCTTCCTTTTGTTCATCAGTCGTTTCGCTACAATCGTCATTTTTCTGTGTTTCAGATTTTGAAGTGGATGTCGAGTAACTGTGAATCTTACCCACAACACTCGAATTGTGGGTCTGGAAGATTTTGTCATTGTGTCGGGTATGAGGCAGATTAGGCGAGGTTATCTTTCCTTTGTCCTGGAAAGATTATTTCAATGCAGATATCATAATTTATCTCAAATATAAAATACTCGGTATTCAATAATCCTATTCGCTACTCTACCTTTATAATTATATTACCTCGCCACTTATAGGGCATTATCGGGGTGGTCATCTAGGAATTTTGCTCGCATATTCTGTCAGAATTTGACCGCAAGATATATTGCGGAACATTTCAAGCCCATGAGGAAAGACATGTTAGGCCCATGCCCCTCCCCCTCCCCTTCTCGACTGGGTTCACCAAAAATATCCTAGACCTAGCAAGGGTAAATCTTTCAATTATGCATTTGACATACACACCATACATGAATCGAGTGCGATTTTGCAATAATATTAATCTTACATAACAATGCATCAATACGACGAATAACATGAAGCTGCGCTATCCAAACCCCTTGGCTCTGAACCCCAGCTATTATAATAAGGGGGTCTCTACCAATTGATTGGCTTGTGGGAAGAAATATTTACCCATGGTATTGTAAGTGTGCTTTCTTTGAAAAAAAAAAAAGTTTTCCTCCCCTTAAATTAATTTGTTTCTTGAATAAATTGAAAGAGCTGTTTCGATGTCTCACCAAAACAACAGTACACATGGCTAGATAAATACAGTACATGTATACTAAATGGCGCATGTATGTCATTTCAAAACAGATTTGCAAGCATTCTTTGCATTGTCTAAGAGAATAAATGAATAAATCAGTCATCCAATCAATAAATAAATGTGATAGTATACTAACATGATAATAGAAATAATATGCAAACTTAACATAGGAATTAGTGGATTTTGTTAGACAAGGGGCATAACTCTGCAAAATACTTTCTGACACGACTCATTTTCGATAGGCATCTAGTTCAGGTCAAGAGAAACAACTATATCACGTTAGGATGTTGTATGTGGAACGGTTCTGAAATTATCACAACAACAAATCATAAATGGATTTTTATTTGTAAAAAGGGGCATAACTCTGCAAAATATTGTCCGAGATGACTCATTTTCGATAGGCTTCTGATTTACGTGAAGATAAATAGATGTAACAAGTTTGGTTGCCATGCATGAAACGGTTCTGTAGATATCGCGGTAACGGATTTTATTAGACAAGGGACATAACTCTGCAAAATACTTTCTGACACGACTCATTTTCGATAGGCATCTAGTTCAGGTCAAGAGAAACAACTGCATCACGTTAGGATGTTGTATATGGAACGGTTCTGAAATTATCACAATAAGAAATCATAAATGGATTTTTATTTGTAAAAAGGGGCATAACTCTGCAAAATATTGTCCGAGATGACTCATTTTCGATAGGCTTCTGATTTACGTGAAGATAAATAGATGTAACAAGTTTGGTTGCCATGCATGAAACGGTTCTGTAGATATCGCGGTAACGGATTTTATTAGACAAGGGGCATAACTCTGCGAAATACTTTCCGACACGACTCATTTTTGATAGGCACCTAGTTCAGGTCAAGAGAAACAACTGTATCACGTTAGGATGTTGTATATGGAACGGTTCTGAAATTATCACAATAACAAATCATAAATGGATTTTTATTTGTAAAAAGGGGCATAACTCTGCAAATTATTGTCCGAGATGACTCATTTTCAATAGGCTTCTGATTTACGTGAAGATAAATAGATGTACCAAGTTTGGTTGCCATGCATGAAACGGTTCTGTAGATATCGCGGTAACGGACGGACGGACGTACGGACGTACAGACGTACGGACGTACGTACGGACAGCCGTACATGATGACGACAATACCCCTAGGCCAAATTTGGCCGAGGGGTAAAAACCAGAATACTTACGATGTAGAGGGGTATTGGGGTTTACTGGAACAATTTTCTGAGAAAGCTCAACGTTACTTACTTTCCAACCAGTAGCTTTTTCTGTGCATCTCTTTGATTTCTTTCTTTGATATTTCCTGTCGTCATTTGGCGGTTCCTTTTTCTTAGGGACCACCTGAATTTGATAACCGTAAAAATTACTGAAATGAACATCCTCGGCGTATCGTGTATGTTCTGCAATGTATGCTATATCCAAAAATGTTGCTGACCTGACAGGTCACGTAAGGGAGTCGTGGTTCACTTAAGGATTCTGGATACAAGATATTCATAATATAGGTATTTTCTTGGGGCTACGATTGAGGAACACTGTCAGGATAAATTTCAATGGAGGTTGATTCAAGAGTGAAAGATGGAAGTATTGGTCCTAGCGCGTTAATACTACCCTATTCTGTATCACAGATATCTTGAAGCACTTACCCCCTTTCTTTTGGGCCTATTTATTGCCACTGCTGCCTCATCTCGGAGATCATGGTCGCAAAGCTGTACATAGAAAAAAGTAATATCTTAAATATTTCACATAGAATGATAAGTCGATTTCGTGAAGCTTACAACACTACTGTTATCTTAGAACCACATCCGGTCTGGATTTTATCCGATATCAGATGCGGCGATATTTTACCTTGCTCCAGTTAATAGATTAGAGTTTCAGTCTTGCAATGTTTCGATATCGTATGACCATCATGACAAGTTCCAATATTGAGTTGCTCGAGTCAAATAGGCTGAATTAATCCCAATATATACCCATGAAACACATTGCACTCGGGAAGCCTTTCTGTTGGGCTCATTCAAGGTCACCGCTGACTCCTCTCGGAGATCATGGATGTAAAGCTGTACACAGAAAAAAAAGCAATATCTTAAATATTTCACATGGAATAATAAGTCGGTTTCGTGAAGCCTGCAACACCACTTTTATGTTAGTATCACATCTGGGCTGGATTTTATCCAACATAAGATGCGACGATATATGACCTTGCTGCAATTAATACATTCGAGTTTCAGTGTTGCAATGTTTCCATATCGTATGGCCATCATGACATATTCCAATATTGAATTGCTGGAGTCAAATAGGCTGAATTAATCCTCAATATATACCCATGGAACACATTGAACCGGGGAAGCACAAAAACAATCAGTTCCAATATTACTTGGATACATTCAGGAGATAATACATGCAACTGCAGAATGAGATAGTCTTCCTTGTTATGGAATTGATTGTTCTCCAAATGGATGTTCTTCCACGCACTTATTTTTTTTCGAAGTTGACGGCGGACAGCTGTTGTTATTCCGCTTTAGACAAAATCGTCCAATGAACGGGCGATCACGGTCACATGGTCGCCCGATATTTTTCCATCCACCGCCGTCGATTACTATTCGGGCTTCATTTTGAAAACAAGTATTTGTAATGAGCTTCACAGCTGTACTTCTAAATTAGATAGCATTCATACTGTGAACAGCTCGTATTCCATTGTAATCAGATCAACGCCAATGAATAATGTAAATCTGTGACTTTACATACAGTGGCGGGGTTTTGTTCGTGAGCAACAACAACATAGGGCCAAAGTTGTTCACAAGAAGTCTTTTATCACAGAATTTGCCTATGGGCAAAAGCGTGTTCAGAAAGGGTCTTCAGTGGGATAAATTCGCTACACGGTTTGTCAGTGACCCAATACAGAAATATATGGGGTCAGTAATACTTTTTTGGGCTCAGTTGACGCCTCGTCCATTATAAATTTTACTGACCACATATATTGGTCATTAACTAATAATATCATTTTCTACATGAGGCAGATTAGACGAAGTTTTTCTTTCCTTTGTCGCGGGAAGAATATTTGAAGGCAAACAAACATACTTTATCTCAAAGATAGGCTACTGGTATACTCTTTACAACACAAAATTCAATGATCTATTCCTGTTCCTAATTTCATAGATTCATTATCTCACCAGTTTATAGGCCATCAACGAGCGGCCATCTAGGAACGGTGCTCGCATTTTCTGATAGAACTTGACAGCAAGATATAGTTCTGAAGATTTCAGGCCCCAGTTAGGCCCCATACCCCCTCCCACACCATAACGACTGGGTTCGCCAAAGAGATCCCAAACCTGGCAAGGGTAAATATTTAAATTTTGCATTTGATATACACACCATACATGAATCGAATGCGATGTTGCAATGATATTATTCTTGTATTGATAAGAATGAACACCAGAATACTTACGATTGATGTATAGAGGTATTGGGGATTACTTGAACACTTTTATGAGAAAGCTCAAAACTACTTACTTTGAGACTGTTAGCTTTTCCAGTGCATCTCTGTGATTTCTTTCTTCGATATTCCCCGTTGTCATTTGGCGGATCCTTTCTGTTGTACGCCACCTGGATTTCATAACCATAAAAATGACTGAAATGATCATCCTGGGCGTATTTTATGTGTTCTGCGTTGTATGCCCATTGCAAAATGTTTTTGACCCCTCTGGCCCCGTAAGGGCAAAGTGGTTCACTGAAGGAATCTAGATACAAGATATTCATAATATAGGTATTTTCTCGGAGCTACGATTGTGGCACACTGTCAGGGTAAATTTCTATAGAGGTCGATCCATGAGTGAAAGATGGAAGCAATTGTCCCAGCGTTAATACTACGCAATTCTGTATCTTATACAACTTGAAGAGCTTACCCCCTTTCTTCTGGGCCTATTCATTGTCACCGCTGACTCATCTCGAAGATCATGGCTAAAAAGCTGTACATAGAAAAAAGGCAATATCTTAGATATTTCACATGGAATGATAAGTCGGTTTCGCGAAGCTTGCAACACTACTGTTATCTTAGAACCACATCTCCGCTGGATTTCCTCCAATATCAGATGCGACGATATATAACCTTGCCCCAATAGTACATTCGGGTTTCAGTGATGCAATGTTTCCATATCGTATTACCATCATGACATTTTCCACTACTAATTTTAGAATGAATCACACATCCAACTGTCGAAGCACAATTCTGTGACAAATACGAAAAAAATCAGCCCCAGCCTTTCTTCGTATTTGTGACAGAATATTATCATGTAACTGCAAAATGAGATAGGATTCTATACTTTTGAATTGAAGGTTCTCCACATGCATTTTCTCCCACACATTAACATATATTCAGGGTGCTAGACAATAACATAGCATAAGCGTATAGATAGAAGCGAAATACTAAATTAAATGATAATCATGGTAATGACCAACAAGCGTTCTGAGAACCCCAACATCTCGCCTTGCGGGGTCATCCGCCAAGGGTGCAGCAATATTGAAAGCATACATGCAGAGAAAACAATAAGGACTGGAATAGGTGATCTGGTACAGACAATAACATCAGTCCCATGTGGGATTACTGTCAAAAGTTAATCCCATGTAGGATGGATAGGTCAGTGCTGTCGGATTACTGGTACATAGGGAAGTCCAGTGTGAGATTACTGCTGGATAGTTCAGTCCCATGTGAGATTACTGTTGGATAGGCCAATCATGTGTAGGATTACTGCTGGGTGGACCAGTCCCATGTTATTACTAATGGATAGTCCCCTGTGGGATTACTGCTGGATAGTCCAGTCCCAAGTGGGATTACTACTGGATAGGCCAGTCCTGTCTGGGATTACTGCTGGATAGATGAGTCTCGTATGGGATTAATGCTGGATAGGACAGTCCCGTGTGTGATTACTGCTGCATAGGCAGTTCCGTGTGGGATTACTGCTGCATACGGCAACCCTGTGTGGGATTATGGCTGAGGAGGCCAGTCCCGTGTGGGATTACTGCTGGATAGGCTAAACCTGTGTGGGATTACAGCGGAATAGGTCAGTCCCATGTAAAATTATGGCTGGATAGGTCAGTGCCATGTGGGATTACTGCTGCAAATTGCAATCCAGTGTCATATTACATCTGGATAGGTCAGTCCCATGAGAGATTACTGCTGCATAAGCCAGTCCCGCGTAGAATTACTGCTGGATGGGCCAGTCCCATGTGGGATTACTGCAGGATAGGCCAGTCCGGTCTGGGATTACTGCTGGATAGGTCAGTCCCGTGTGGCATTACTGCTGGATAGGCCAGTGCCATTGGGATTACTGCTGGATAGGTCAGTCCTGTGTGAGATTACTGCTGAATAGGCCGTTTCCAAATGGGATTACAGCTGGATAGACCAGTTCGGTCTGGGATTACTGCTGGATAGTTGAGTTTCGTTTGGGATTACAGCTGGATAGGTCAGTCCCGTATGGCAATACTGCTGGATAGGCCAATGCCATTTGGGATTACTGCTGGATAGGTCAGTCCCGTGTCGGATTACTGCGGAGAGCTGTGACCTAGGAAAACATGAAACATGTCCACCAACAAACTTTCCAAGTACAGATCTACCAGTAAATGTTTGCCCAACAAAAACCTTATCAATGGAAAGGTACAAAGTCTAAACTGCAATAATTAGGAAAAAATTTCATATTTAATGTCATAGTTCTTAAATAGCACATGCACATCTTTGAATCACATTGATCTTGGGTAGCAAGTGTCAAACTTATCCAATGAAAGGTGACAGCTTCAGAAAACTTCCATGTACAGGTGTACATGTATATACATCTACATTATTATTGGCAGATTAATCAAAATCAAAATTTGAACAAAAATTAATATTTCATTTCCTAAAACTTACCATGTACATGTATATGTATACATGTAGAGGCCTACATGTACAATTTACCTAAACAGAAAACTCATTCATTTGTCATAATTTTGAGAAAAATTAATATTTCTTCTCAAAAATATCATAGGTACATCTTCTAATCATAAGAAACATGTGAACCAAGTTTCATAATCATTCAATGACAGCTGACAACTGCAGCAAACTGTGGTGTACAGATGTACATTTGCACTTCAGCTAAAAGCAAAACTCAATCATTTGCCATAATTTGGAGAAAAAATAATATTTCATCTAAAAAATAGCACAAGTACATCCTCCAATCATAAGAAGCATGTGTACCAAGTTTCGTAATCATCCAATGAGAGCTGACAACTGCAGCAAACTTATCTTGTAGAGGCCTACATGTACAATTTACCTAAACAGAAAACTCATTCATTTGCCATAATTTGGAGAAAAATTAATATTTCTTCTCAAAAATAGCACAGGTACATCCTCTAATCATAAGAAACATGTGTATCAAGTTTCATAATCATCCAATGACAGCTGACAACTGGAGCAAACTTACCACGTACATGTATATGTATATATGTAGAGGCCTACATGTACAATTTACCTAAACAGAAAACTCATCATTTGCCATAATTTTGAGAAAAATTAATATTTCTTCTCAAAAATAGCACAGGTGCATCCTCTAATCATAAGAAACATGTGTACCAAGTTTCATAATCATCCAATGACAGATGACAACTGCAAGAAACTTTCCAAGTTGCACTTCAGCTAAACGCAAAACTCATTCATAGGGATTTTAACATTAGAACGCCCCCAGGGGGTAGTACCCCCAGGTGGCATACCCACCCCCAATATTTTTTAAATTTTTTTTATATTTTTTCTAATTTTACTAGATTTTTTTTGACTTGCTAAACCAAAAACCCATTCATTTCCAGGCAGGGGACACCGACACCGACACCGACGACGACATCCTCTTCCCCCCCTCACAATATCTTCCCTTTACCTCGTAAGGCGAGATAAAAATAAATACAATTTATTTTCATGTATAGTTTATTATCTCGCCTTACGAAGTAAAGGAGAGATATTGTAACGGGGGAAAGATAATGTCGTCGTCGGTGTCCCCTGCCTGGAAATGATCAGGTTTTTGGTTTAGCAAATTAAAAAAAAATAGAACAAATATTTAAAAAAAATATATATATATATGGGTGGTGGGTATGCCACCTGGGGGTACTACCCCTGGGGTGCTCCAATGTTAAAATCCCTATGATAGAGTGTTGTGTTTAGATGAAGTGCACATGTACATCTGTATTTAGAAAGTTTGTTGCAGTTGTCAGCTGTCTGTGGGTGATTAGGAAACTTGGTAAACATGTTTCTTATGATTAGAGGATGTACCTGTGCTATTTTTGAGAAGAAATATTAATTTTTCTCCAAATTATAGCAAATGATAGAGTTTTCTGTTTAGGTGAATTGTACATGTAGGCCTCTATGTGTATACATGCGCATATACATGGTAAGTTTGCTTCAGTTGTCAGCTCTCATTGGATGATTACAAAACTTGGTACACAGGTTTCTTATGATTAGAGAATGTACCTGTGCTATTTTTGAGATGAAATATTAATTTTTCTCCAAATTATGGCAAATGATTGAGTTTTGCGTTTAGCTGAAGTGCACATGTACATCTGTACACCACAGTTTGCTGCAGTTGTCAGCTATCATTGAATGAATATGAAACTTAGTACACATGTTTCTTATGATTAGAGGATGTCCCAGTGCTATTTAGGAGATGAAATATTATTTTTTGTTCAAATTTTGAGGGTTTTGTCTAAGTAATCTGCCAATAATAATGTACATGTATATACATGTACATGGAAAGTTTTCTGAAGCTGTCAGCTTTCATTGGATGAGTTTGACACTTGCTGCCCAAGTTCAATGTGATTCGAGACTGTGCATGTGCTATTTAAGAAATATGACACCAACTATGAATTTTTGTCCTAATTATCGCAGTTTATACTTTGTACGTTTCCATTGATAAGGTTTTTGTTGAGCAAAAATTTACATGTAGATCTCTACACGGAAAGTTCGTTGAACCTTTCGTGGGATGATTATAAAACTTGGTGGACATGTTTCAAGTTTTCCTAGGTCACAGCTCTCCCGCAGTAATCCCACACGGGACTGACCTATCTAGCAGTATTCCCAAATGGAACTGGCCTACCCAGCAGTAATGCCACACGGGACTGACCTATCCAGCAGTAATCCCATACGGAACTCAACTATCCAGTAGTAATCCCAGACCAGACTGGTCTATCCAGCAGTAATCCCATTTGGGACTGGCCTATCCAACAGTAATCTCACACAGAGCTGACCTATCCAGCAGTAATCCCAGACTGGACTGGCTTATCCAGCAGTAATCCCACATGTGGCTGGCCTATCCAGCAGTAATTCTACACGGGACTGGCCTATGCCGCAGTAATCTCACACGGGACTGACCTATCCAGAAGTAATATGACACTGGACTGCAATATGCAGCAGTAATCCCACATGGGACTAACCTATCTCGCTGTAATCCCACACAGGTTTAGCCTATCCAGCAGTTATCCCACATGGGACTGGCCTCCCTAGCCGTAATCCCACACAGAATTGCCGTATGCAGCAGTAATCCCACACTGGTCTGCCCATCCAGCAGTAATCCCACTTGGGACTGGACTATCCAACAGTAATGCCACAGAGGACTGGTCTATCCATCAGTAATAACACACGGGACTTGTCCATCCAGCAGTAATCCTGCACAGGACTGGTCTATCCAGCAGTAATCTCTCATGGGACTGACCTATCCAGCAGTAATCTCACACTGGACTGCCTTATGCATCAGTAATCCGACGGCACTGACCTATCCAGCTTAAATGGGATTGACTTACATGCCAGTAATCCCACATGGGACTGATGTTATTGTCTGTACCAGATAATCTATTCCGGACATTATTGTCTGTGCCACATCACCTATTCCAGGCTTTATTGTTTGCTCTGCATGTATGCATTCAATACTGCTGCACCTTCGGCGGATGACCCCGCAAGGCGAGATGTTTAGGTTCTCAGAACGCTTGTTATATTATCTTTTGGAGAAGAAATTATATATCATCCGTAGTTCAAAGACTAACGAATTGCTATGTCATTAAGTTAAATTGATAATCGTCATCATAGTAATATAACATCATACGGTTACAAAGTATTCATCCAGGTGTGAAAATAATGGTGACTTTCTCCTGAAAAAATACGAGATTCTAAAAAAACTAGCCGATATTCCGGTTCAGTATATAAAGAATCTGATAATAATAATCCTCGGTTTGTTGAAATATTCGGTGTTAGCTAGTATTAGCTTTGTGTCCGTACTAGCATAAACCCCGTCATTCAGGTGATGGTTTGCCCTTATTTACTGTCCCTGGCCCTCTTGGATCTGTCTCACGTACCATCGTCGACTTCACAAATAATCAAGTTCGCCCCAACATCGCAGTTAAGAATTAAACAATGTACATGCCCCGAGGCCCGCCCCCTGTACAGACCGTTTGGTCTTTGATATATGTTGGCACTTGTGGGAAGTTGATGCTGGGTCGACATCGGGCCTTACAGACTAGTCTTTTGTGTTAAATGCCGTCATTTACATCTGACGACGATACAGCTTACTAATCTCCAATATACGAGCTGTCACAGCGAAACAGCTCACCAATTACCAGTATACGAGTTGTCAGAGCATTTCCATCATAGCTCTCTAGATTTGTATCTAATACCGCTTATGCCGGTGCTAGGGACCGTGTGGTCATATCATCCAAGTTGCCACATGAACAGGTACAATAAAAGCGTACCTGAGATACAACACATATCACTAATCGTTAGATTCTTGGTATGTGCTTTAGAATAGGTTAACCAGAGGACTATTCTGTGAAGTCATGTGACGCAGTCAGTATGTCGGCACCTCTTCCCACTTCCCTTATATGTGTTGTAATTGCCCGCTATACGACAGATGCACTCCCATATGACCTATATATTAAACCCATAGATATCGAAATTGGAGACTTAATTCAGCCATCCACTCTACTGACATATATAATCACCCCAGTAAGATAATATGCTGGCTAGTAATAATATCCGGCATTGGCTTTTAATCCACTAACATAGACATTGACCGCTGATTCTTTGTGAAAGCAGAAAAACAAAGACATTTGCATAAAATCCTTTCTGGTTTGCCACTAATAATACCCCTTGCCCAAGTGCAAAATTGTGTCGTATATATCTGCCAAGATTGACAGACACCTGTCAAACCGTTTTAGAGTGAAAGAACTAAAAACTAAAATATAACACAATGGACCCCAATACCCCTCGGCTATCAGTTATATTCCACGCTCAACTGTCATGCATTGCAGAAAATGCATTTTTAGAACTTTGATGACATCATTTGGGGTATGTGATCTAGTGGGATTGAATGTTGTTCTCTCATTTTAGGAAATCATAGAAAAATGAGCCAGGTCAGCTTTTGCCAAGGCCTTAATTGACCAAATTTTTAGCATTAAATATACTCTTCTATATAGCTCGTAATCAAATCGAATCAATTTAGGTCAGTCATCTTCAAAATATTCTGGTCTATTCTAACTAGATTCGGTGATATTCAATAGATTTCAGGTCCAGGCTTATCTGGTATAAATTTGGATAACGTAGATGTAATCCCTCATTTAATATAATCTGACCCTGATCCAATAGGTCAAGGTCAGTCATCTTCAGCACACCGCTGGGCCATCGCCAGATGTATACATAGTATTAAGTTGAAAAGCCTAGCTATATTTCTTCATTCTATATATTGATAAGGGTGTGTGACCTTGAGAAAATAGGTCGCGGCCAGACAACTGGGACAGGCTTCTAGTCAATAACCAGTTGCATATGTTATATGAATTTTTTAATCCTTCAAAAAATGACGAGAATTGGCACCCGAAAGGGCTTCTCCTGTAGTTGGTAACGTAGTCCATGTATTCATCAAAAGCTTTTATATGTTGTTTATATGTAGACTGTATTTTAGAACCTTTCACTATACCGCTATGCGATGTATTAATAGAAAAAAACACAGGATTTACATATGGACGATGGTTAGCTACTGAATGTTGGATATGATACTCAGTATTTAGCTAGTATGTATATACTACGAGGCCAACAGCCTCTGTACATGTACACTATGGTTCCATATCGTCAGTCGTATTTATATACTCCGATTATAGGAAAAAACGATTTGGACGATGGCTAGCTACTGAATGTCAGATCTTACGCTAAAATATAATCATAGCATCATTTAGGTATTGTCTCGCAGTATATGTGTACCAAGTTTGGTCGTTCTACATCACTTGCAATGGTGTCTACCGACGCATCATATGCAAAACAAAGGTAGCTACTGATTCATTGAAGTATTGTCTCGTAGTATATGTGTATCAAGGTCGGTGGTTCTAAACCGCTTGCAAGTGTGTCAACGGACCCTACATGTGGCAGACATACAGACGGACATTTCAGGCCCGCTCTTTTGTTAGTATAGAAATGCTGATTCAAATCTGGGTCATGGGTTTTTCCGTAAAAAATTTGCCCCGAGCTTTCACATACTGTCACTTCAATAAGTATTGACTGGGTTATTTAATTTACCTTTATATGCAGATTAAACTAACATAAAATCGATTCTCCAGTTGTAGATATATCGTATTGAAACATAATTATCGGAAATGGCCAACACGTCCTGTGAAACATCATGAACACGTACGCCTGGTGCACTGGCGCAGTAAGCTAAGCCATATCAACTGACCTGATAAACAGTATGATAAGACAGCGCACACTTTTACCAAGAGAAAATACAGTAGTCGATCGTGTACTTACTGAACAGAGAATCGGATTTGTTTTCATCAAAACACTTGCCAGAAATTTCTTCAAATAGCAACGCAAACTCTGGTCAAATTGAGACGAATGCGTACAACATCTTCTCGAATATTCACGCATGCGCCGTAGAGGATTTTTAAAATATACGAAAATAGAGCCTGTGTCGATTGTCAACGTACAAGCGGAGATATATAGATTGACGAGATAAGAAGCTTGGATGGAGCGGCTATGACGATCGCGTCAGCGGCGTGAGAAACTGCAGAAGTTCAGGAGATCAACTCGCGCAGTGAAGAATTAAGGTTTAACGTCGCATTCAATGGAACATTGTGAGGAACTGATGGGCAGAGTATATCGCGTCTATCTGTCTATTGGCTCGCGTGACATTTCACATAGAAAATAAGGTGTTCAATTGTAGGTTTTGAGGGCTGAAATATTTCAAAAGAATACGATACGCGTGCTTTTAGGTTGTATTCATTGGGTAAAATAAGATCCGTTTTGTGTTGGAGGGGCTCCATACGGTAAATTGCGCATAGAATATTATTAAAATCAATGTAATTTTATGTTTTAGGACAAAATCATGTCACTACGCTAATTAAAAAAAATATATATATTTTGGATCAGAAACGAAATTCAAGGGGGATAATCCAACATACCGATACAGGTACTCATTGCTTTAGTTGGTAATTAAATACTTCAAATTATTTTTTTTCCAGTTATTGATAATATACATTGAAGACATTAAACCAAGTATTCAAGGCAGCAGGTGTTGCAATTGATTAAATGAAGGTGAGTTTTTATTTAAAAGAGTTTAGCACGAAAGGTTGAGGGAAAGTCCGTCCGTATAATCCGTAAGACTAAAGCCAAACTCAAAATGCCACAAACTCCGTAAGTGGGGACTTTGCTCTAATAGATTTGTTTTGTTTTGTTTTAAACTTATTTATTGTACAATAATGTACATGGGATTAGGGACAAGTTCTTGCAACTTATTCTCCCTTCTCCCTACAGAGGTATATATATACAGTATTTTCCAACACAAACAATTAAGATCAAGAATACTTAATTAAGCATACACGTGATGTGCATATGATTTGGTTAAACTGAATTTCTGTGGCAAAGTTTTAACTAAATATAATATAAAAGGTCTATTAAGCTGTAGTGTGTGGTCAAAATAGAAATAATAGTGGATACAATATGTTAATTCTACTACCTGGGTCTCACAGTTGAGAAGGCCTACTAGTAGACACAAGCTAAAATCTCTTGCTGTCGTGAATAAATTTTAGGACAGACTTACACATACCAACATTGACTTCTTTTGCAAACGATTCATTTCCAAACAGTATATCATGAAGTGTAAAATTTGAAGGCAGCTCGTTATGCAATACTGTTCTTGGAATATTATATAACGGACAATGTAAGAAATAATGATTGGCATCCTCTCTTGGTTCTCCACATCTACAGAACGACGTAAAAGATAAATTTCGCTTAACTAGATCCGAATTCAATTGACTGCATTGGTGTCTTAGTTGGGTAAGTACAATGTTAAGTTTTCGCGAACCATGAAGATTATCTAATAGATTTGATAGTGGACTTGTAAAATATATCTCTCAACCGACTCGCCATAAAGATATTAAATTTTTGTACATGTACAGTGGGCATCTTCTAACAGCATAAATTTTAAAACCATTTGTTTGAAAAAAGACATATGGGTTTTAAAATGAAAGACACGAAAACAACAGCACGTTTTTGTAGTGTGACGTCATGTAGATAGATAATGCGCATGTGTCCATGAGATACATACTATGAAAGCTGCATTCTTTATCCTGGCAAGCTCGCCATTATGACATTTGAGGTCTTTAAGACGACAGGGCTTGTGCGCGTGATCTTTAATATGTTGTAACGCATAGTCGTCTCAGACACAGGAATGGTCTTCATAAAACCTATACAATAATAGTTTCCAAGGTCCAGCTTCTGAGATTTCTCGAAGTCTTGACAACCTCTTTTAATGAGAGAGGATACAACGAAAACGTCTGTTGAATATTAGGCCGATTTATTGAAAATTCATTAATATTCCACCTAACTTAGGAATGACCGGCATCATTTGGCAGGCAGACTTCATCCACATCAGACCATTCTGTAAACAGTCATTTTCGGAACTGGAGATAGCAATAGCTATTATCGGAGACATGAGCCTCTGTGAGACCTGATGATTTTAGCCATCAGGGAGACCTGGTGTTACTAGCCATCAGGGAGACCTGGTGTTGTTAGCCTGACTATATGTGCCGTTCGTTCCGTTATATACAAAGCTAGACGTTACATTGTCAACTTAACCCGACCTAAATGTCCATACAAATTCGGTACAATTATGACAAGCAAATCACAAAACTGTCGCATTATATAAATTCATTCGTCAAAACCAAGGTTAAATCATTACACTTACATAAGCGGCTTCTATGTTATCTATGAGCTGCCGTTTATGACAATATTATACACGGTGTATATATATAATGGAGCATGGAAATATGGTGATAATGAATGAATATGGTGTGAATTGGTTGGTTATATTGGAAATGTTGTTATATTGAAAGTTACAAAATATGGGATGGTTTTATCATATATTGTAACATTGTGGCAATGTATATGAAATGTTATTTATATAGGAGTAAAATGCAAACTAAAGAAGTTTTATATATATATGAAGAGTGGTGTAATTAGATGCACTCTACATTTGCTAAACATATAAACCGATTGAACGTATATAGTGTAAGCTGATATATATATATAGAACGACTGAATACGGCGTATTTGATACGGCGTATTTGTCAAAGACGCTTAACGGATATGGCAGGCGGATATGGCAGGCGGAAGTATGCTGTGAGCATGCACGTTGTGCTCGCGCAAAGCATTGCGGTTCCAGTTCCACGATAACAGTGGCCATTGACTGATTTCCGCTATCAAACTAGGGTCTCCGACACAATCCAACGACTCGACGACTTGGTTGCCGGTCAACAATGGCCAGTGCCATATTAAAATTTGCGAATAGAGAGAGGTCAGCCCGTCGCCGCTTTACGGTGGCCCATGGACGACATGCTAATTTTTTTTAGTTTTGAGTTTATTTTTTTTTACTTCTAGGTTTCATTTTTTTGCGTTAGGTTTCATTTTTTTTTGTTTTAGGTTGATTCCTTTAGTTTTCACCCGGGTGGAAACGTTTCCACTTGGGTGAAAACCTTCTCACCCGGGTGAAACCGTTTTCACCTGGGTGAGAAGGTTTTCACCTGGGTGAGAAGGTTTCCACTCAGGTGAAAATTCACGTGATCGTGCCCTCGTGTTCGTTCCCTTGCACTGACATTTCGGCAAAATGGAGGGAGGTTCGTTCAAAAGTATAGATGATCTCAAACTGTCAAACTGAACTTTTATGTTTGCTGCAGTCGATACATGATATTTCACGTCTGGCATGCTTTATATAAGTTGTATTCTCTCTGCGAGCACACGAGCTTGTCATGTCTGAAAAAAGAAAACTAGGCCATGTATAATCTTGTGCACGGGCATTCTGCTGCGGTGTGGGTTCGAGAATGGCCGTTTTTTTCCACAAAGCCAGTTACCGTCATTTAAATTGCACCGTTATTATATATAAGTAAGTTATTTGTGTATCGGCACTGCAGAATTGTATTGCCCCGCATCATTCAGTGATTTACAGAGTTTGGTAGCTAAAATCGAATAGTCAGATCGCACGCAAGTTAAACCGCCTAAGACGATTCGTCCAACGTCCTGTGTTAGATCGTCCAGTGTAGATTTTTAGTGCTTAATGAGGCTGGTTTTCTTTCATTCGTAGTAGGGTAAGTTTTAGATTCAGAGATACAGTGCTGGAGATCCGTTCCTGGGGGGGGGGAGGGGGATATACCCCAGGGTGAAGTGGATGGGTGCAGTCAATGCAGCATCAGGTATGCTATCTGAATATATCAGCATATGGGATTAGGCGAGGCTTAGTTTGTGAAATAAAGGGTAGAGCTCCAGCTTTAACAAAACATGAAATAGTATCCTGAAATGTTGAAAACGGAAAACCAGCCAAGCAACCAAGCAGCCAGTCCGCAAACCAGTCAGACTTCACCAATCCATAGTACGGATATTGCTTCGCAATCCCTCTAACAATTGGTTAAAATAATCACCGAGTCCAATGGATGCACATGAAACTCACTGAATATTATTCATGTTTCAGGCTTGATAGACATGTTAACATCAAATATTCCTGCATTTGACACTGACCGGCCGAGCTGCCAAATGTGGAGTCACTTATATAAGCTTACATTAGAAAGCAGAAAACTCAAAATCAGTTTAACTTGGGCCGTAATTGCTGACGAAGACGATTCTGAGCCATACAGCAGAATGGATTCAGGAGATCCTGTGAATACTATCGTATAACAGGTCTACCATGAACACCGTATCAACGAACCGAAACAGAAACACAAATTGCTTCTATACTATTTCTTCTTTTCTTCGCTGGCTTTGAGATCAACATTAGGTTCAAGCTAATACGAAAGCAATAATTTTACTTTGAGAATCAGTCCGATGTATTTGTCTAGGATGATCTAAACTCTATCCTATCTCACTAGTATTATCCTAAGATGAGGATGGCTTGGGAAAAACCGCGAGTCAAGGGGAGGTAAGCGTCTAGTCGGGCATCGTTTAGAAAAGGAGGCTAACAGTTGAAGCTGGCCTTTTTCATCTATTATGTTTCTCGAACCTCCACATAATTAGTGTGGGACTCAAATCAGTCACGAGAAACAACACAGAAGGTCAAAATTGATCAACTTATCGTTTATTCTCTCGTTCGTCATTTCTCACTATTAGTCCCATTGATGATTTTTAACCTAGCCTCATCCTGAGCTGTGATAGGCGCGACTCTATCTCCATCGTATGTGTTTAGCCTAATGCGATTTGATTGTACAATGACCGTATTTGGTTACCCTATCGGGCATCAAATAGATGTATCCGGACAAATCTAAACCTCACCCAACTAAATAAAAAAAACTCAATAAGCTCCAAAAACTACATCGGCCGATCCGACACAAAGCGTTGGACGATTCGTCTTAGGTGGGTTGACTTGCGCGATCTGACTATTCGATTTTAGCTACCGAACACTTTGAATCACTGAATGATGCGGGGCAATACAATTTATGCAGATTATACGGGTTCGATTATACGGGGCCTAATTTTCTGTTCTCAGACATGACAAGCTCGTGTGCTCGCAGAGAACACGGGTTTGAAAATACAACTTACCGCAAGACGTGAAATATCATTTATCGACTGCATGAGCAAACATGAAAGTTCAGTTTGACAGTTTGAGATCATCTATACTTTTGAACGAACCACCCTCCATTTTGCCGGAATGCCAGTGAAAGGGAACTAAAACGAGGGCACAATCACGTGGATTTTCATCTCAGGTGGAAACCTTCTCACCCAGGTGAAAACCTTCTCACCCAGGTGAAAACGTTTTCATCCGGGTGAGAAGGTTTTCACTCAGATGGAAAACTTTCCATCCGGGTGAGAAGGTTTTCACCCG
This sequence comes from Hanleya hanleyi, assembly GCA_036873755.1. Classification (NCBI taxonomy): domain Eukaryota; kingdom Metazoa; phylum Mollusca; class Polyplacophora; order Lepidopleurida; family Hanleyidae; genus Hanleya; species Hanleya hanleyi. The sequence goes on along the minus strand of JAVTVY010033220.1, from coordinate 97,301 downwards.
GGTGAAAACTAAAGAAATAAACAAAAAAATGAAACCTAACACAAAAAATGAAACCTAGAAGTAAAAAAAAATAAACTCAAAACTAAAAAAATATAGTATGTCGTCCATGGGCCACCGTAAAACGGCGATGGGCTGACCTCTCTCTATTCGCAAATTTTAATATGGCACTGGCCACTGTTGACCGGCAACCAAGTCGTCGAGTCGTTGGATTGTGTCGGAGACCTATGGAGACCCTTGTTTGAGAGCGGGAATCAGTCAATGGCCACTGTTATCGTGGAACTGGAACCGCAATGCTTTGCGCGAGCACAACGTGCATGCTCACAGCATACTTCCGCCTGCCATATCCGTTAAGCGTATCGAATACGCCGTATTCAGTCCTTCTATATATATATACGTTCAATATCAGTTTACACTATATACGTTCAACCGGTTTATATGTTTAGCAAATGTAGAGTGTATATAATTACGCCACTCTTCATATATATATAAAACCACTTTAGTTTGCATTTTACTCCTATATAAATAACATTTCATATACATAGCCACAAATGTTACAATATACGATAAAACCATCCCATATTTTGTAACTTTCAATATAACAACATTTCCAATATAACGACCCAATTCACACCATATTCATTCATCACCATATTTCCATGCTCCATTATATATATACACCGTGTATAATATTGTCATAAACGGCAGCTCATAGTTATCTGTATAAATTTGAACTTACATAACTGAGACTCACAAATAGTTGTGTTTGCAATAACCGACCTAAAGGGTCATGGAATAATATTTCGAAAATAGTTTTGCCAAAACACATCACAATATCAAGATTGCATGCACACAGGTTTATATAATTATATGGTGGGCAAGAATCGACATCTTACATATCTTTTATGCATTTATATGGTGGCCCAGAATCGACATTTCACAATACGGATTAGTTATTTTCAACCAATACCAGTAATGCTTAGATTTTTAACATGAAGCTTCCTATCTTGTCAATCTCGTTATCTCTTGTTTCAAGGAGGTACGAGGTGCACTAGAAACGCAGGGAAATGTAGATTAACGCAAGTTCTCACTGATACGCAATACAACAACCATACAGGAAAGAGTGGAATTACTAAGTTGTAAGCATATAGACATACGCATGTTGGACATTCATTTTTCTAAGTTTTTTAAACAATCACGAAATGTATTTGAGGCATAATGTTAAACAAAGTTGTTGATTTGGTCTCCATTTTATCTCTCCAAACATTCGTCTGTCTACACGACCTACAGAACAAGTAGCACTAATGCGTTCCGATTAACTAATATTGTTTACATGTATATCGTGATTCAAATCGTTGTATTTTTCCTAGAAATGTGCATACTTTTTGTCCCCCGCCGCAACGCGGCCGGGGACTTTAAAATGGTTCTTGCTTCTTTGTGTCCGTGGATATCCGTGGATGTCTGTCTGAATTTTCCGCAAGCGATAAGTTCCAAACGCTTTGCTAGATTCTTCCGAAATTCGGCATATGCATTCCTTGCGACAAGATGCCAGTTGGTATTGCATTTCAGCAACATCTACCTGAAGGTGGCGCCCCTGAGTTTCGCTTATTCGTGTCCGTTCCAGTTAAAATGAGTCTTGCTCTCTTTTTATCTCTAACTCCCAAAAGCTTTGTAGGATTCCTTCGAAATTTAGCATATACACTCCTTGTGACCAGACATGCGTTGGTATTGCGTTTCAGCAAGACCCACCTGAAGGTGGCGCCACTGGGTCTGGTACCAATCTTCTGTGCATGTCAGTGGTTTCCATTCAAATTCTTCACAAGCCATAACTTTCAAATGCTTTGTCTAATTAGGCATGCCTTATGTGTTTGTCATTTTCTCTTCTATCTTCCGCTTCTCGCTGTTAGTTTTGAATTTCATGTCGCCTTAAATGAATGACACCATTTTTATAAATTTGCTGTCCCGTGATACACCATTATGATGTACACTAAAGCTTTTGCAGGAACCATATTTTATGGATGACAACATTTCCTTCAATTTTGCTATCAAATATTGTATTTCACATCATAAGATTTACCCTAAAGCTTTTGCACGAACCATATTTTATTTCAGATGTATAACATGAAATACCGAACCCGTTTTTTTGTTTTTTTTTCCTTCAATTTCATGTCAAATTAAATGAAGGACAATATTTCCTTCAATTTTGCTATCAAATAATTGTATCTCACATCATATGATTTACCCTATAGCTTCTGCACGAACCATTTGTGTCCACATGTGTAACTTACTATATTAATTACAACTGAGTTCCTAAAGTTTGGGTGCACACTATGCATATGATCAATTTCCTGAATTGAATTGAATTCCACCTTGTGGTCTTTCGGACTGACAGATGATGGCATGTAGTTGCCAGTGTGGTTGTTTCATGCACAGGGATCTTTTCTATGGCTTCATGTCAGCACACCTACCACTACCCTCAAGGAGCGCATGTCCCCACCACCCCCAAGGCGCCGAGCCGCACCATCCACCTCCCAAACTAGCCCTCGCCCGACCCTCATATATTGTGTTTGAGCATATATATCTCCAACATATCTTGGCATAAGCTGAAATTTGTGTGTTATCTGCAATATTGGGATAATATTGGGATAATTGCAACCCCAAAAGGCTTCAATTTATCAGGCCCAGACCCATGTTTTTGTATTTGGTAAATCTATAGATGTGGCTTGGAATTGTTTTTCGTGCCAATCCGCTTCTGGGTTGCGCCACCTTGGGTCAAGTTAAAATTGCATCTCCAGACAATAAATTTTGAAAACCTCAAGGATTATTTCCAAATTTGGTGTGGTGGTACCTTGCCTCAAGATCTGGCTTGAGAATGTTTTTTCATGTTGATGAGGGGACCACCTGAAAGCTAAGTGTTTCCAGACAATAACTTTTGAAAACCTGAACCGACTCATTCCAAATTTGGTGTGTAGGTACCTCGCCCCATTTTCTCGTTTGGCATTGTTTTTCATGCCGATCCACATATAGGTGGTGCCACCTGGGGCAAATTTAAAATTACGTTTCCGAACAATAACTTTTTAATATTTGAATGAATTCTTTCCAAGTTCGGTATACATGTACCTTACCTGGAGGTTTCACTTGGTATCGTTTTTCTTGTCGATCTGGCGCCACCTGTAGGCCAAGTTAACTTTTTCTATTTCCAATGTCAATGGATCTTGCCTTAAGATCTGGCTTGGGATTATTTTGTATGCCTACCTTCCTACACTTGGCGCTACCTGAGGGCCAAGGCAAAATTGCATTTCTGGACAGTAACTGTTGGACCTTAATGGATTCTTTTAAATTTGGTATGTGGGTACCTACCCTCAGGGCATCTTATGGGGCCATCTTTTATTAAAGATGCAAAAGGCATGCCTCTAATCGTATTCGATCGACTGTATCTAGTTTCTTCAATAATTTGTTTTGGTCAATAACTTGAGAACTACATGCTCATCAGATTCTTCTCAACTTAGCATGCATGTACCATGCCAGGATATGTTGCATGGGATTGCCTTTCACTCACTTGCACTTACAGGTGGCGCCACCTGGTAGCAAAATCCCAAACTTGTCTCCTGGTAATACCACGACCTAAGATGTCGCTTGAGATTGCATTTCGTCAACTTGCGCCTATAGGTGGCACCACCAGGTGTTAAAATCAAAATTTGTTATCAGCCATTAACTTGAGAACTGCTCATTGGAATCTCCTCAAATGTAGCATGCATGTATCATGCCAGAAGGTGCTGCATGGGATTGTCTTTCGCTCACTTTTACTTACAGGTGGTGCCACCTGGTGGAGAAATACCAGATTTGCTTCCAGGTAATAACTTGAGAACCGCTCTTCAGATTGTATTTCACCTGCTTCTGCATACTGGTGGCGACACCTGGTGAAAAAATCAGAAATTTGTTTCTGGCAATAATTTGACAACTGTTCATCGGATTCTTCTCAAATTTCGTATTAATATGCCATAAGATGTCACTTGGGATTGTGTTTCGCACACTTGTGCATACAAATCTAAATTTGGTTTCCGGGCAATAACTTGAAGGCCCCTCTTCATCTTCTTCCCAAAGTTCGTATGCTGATACATGTACCATGTCATGAGATGATGCTTGGAATTGCGTTTCGCCCATTTGCACCTACAGGTCGCAACACCTGTTGGCAAAATTAAAAATTTGGTTTCCGGACAATAGGTTGAGGATGCATTCAGCTTCTCATCAAATTTGGTTTGCAGATAATATGCCTTGAGATGTCACTTGGGGTCGCTTCTCGGTTACATAATTTCTATACTTCACTGCATGGAAACTATATTACCAGAAGCAATCAACGTTCAGTCAACCGTTCTGAGTTGATTTTAAAACTTGGGAAGGCAGAAAGACCCTTCCGCATCCAACGCCTATGAAGTAGCAGTTGTCTCCCTCATGTATATCCCCGAGACCAACAATACTAAACAATATTGCTGCCATTTCGGCGGGGGACTTTAGCATCCTCTGGCTGCTTGTGCTGTCTAACTTGAGGGCTACACCATGAAGAGCTGGTTCAGTAATTCATTTATCCAGTTTTTTATTTCAACTGGAGACATGCATCAACATTATTTCTTGTATATGGTTATTAGAATTCTTTTAAACGAAGGTGTCGAAATCGCTGGTTATGATAAGAGATTAAAAAGCTTATGTTCTGCCGTAAAATATGGTTTTACGGAGAAAAGTCGTTTCACTTTACCGCAACCATTGTTTTGAACAACCTTCCTTTTTATTTAAAAAAAGTGGTCAACTTATCGTCACTTACTTCCTCATTTTCTGTACAAGACAAATCCGATATGAAATTCGTGTCTCGGTTTTGTCAATTTTGGACTGTTCATATTCTATTAAGATATAATTCAACTTTAAGGTTCAAAACTGTCAGTTACTAGATTTTGTAAGGAAATATTTCAGTAAATGCAAGAGAGATCTTGACCAAAATTGATAAGTGAGACACGGATTTACTGTTGAAGCTGTCTTCTAAAGGAGGTGCTCATGTGAGTTACCTTAAGTTGAATACTTTTCTGCAAATAGCCGTTTAAAAAATTAAAATTAAATTTCAAAGTATTTTTTTTAAATCCGAATATCTTTACAAGCTACAGGTTCACAGAAAATAAATTTATATATTTGGAATCCTTAATAATTGTGCTTCAACAAATACGTACATTACCATAGCTATGAGGCATACTTTTCGCGGTATAATGGACAAATTCTAGAGAGTGTGCAAAACGTGTGTGCAGGAGGGCTCACTACGCTTAATAACTATTCAGACTGGAAGAAAGCCAGTAGTTTAGAGGCTTGTTCCAGTAGTGGATTTTATGACGACTGGTGCTTATTGCGGCCATGTAGCTGGTAGGCTGGCCTGCCAATTTATAGTCTAGATACCAGTCCTGGTTTGGATAATGTTCTCGTATTTATTGCGGCCATGTAGCTGGTAGGCTGGCCTGCAGAGTATATTTTTAAGAATTAAAGTGAGCAGTCTCATGCGGTCGATTGCATTTATTTGAGCCGTAAAACTGGTAGGCTGGCCCGCCGATTATACTTTTGAGAAATAAAGTGATCAGTCCCATGAGACTGGCCATTTGAACGAGATTTTTAGTGGGTTTAGGTGTAATTATAGACAGTCTGGAATAAGACTGCACAAGTGGGATGGTTTGTCATTTCATTGAAGTTGGGTATTTTTAGAGGGCAGTGTACTTTTGTACACTGCATGTTACGGATTTTGACACATGTGATATAACATGGAGAATTCACGTCTTTGTCTCGTATTTTAGTAATCGTTGGCAGCGCTAGAACGGCGGTTGCCTGCAACGGAATGGGTTCTAGCTAGGCGAAGTAAGACCTTCGCCAAAAAGAAAACGGGGAGGGGTCTTGTAGAGATAGCTATATGCTCGAGGATGTTAATCCCTGGTATAGTGAAATAAATCGTACATGCCAGGAGATTGCATCCGAGCTATTTCTTCGGAACCCGCGCAAACCAGTTTTGGCCCTAAGCTTGAACTGGCATGCTCCGTTGCATGCTCTGAGATCGCCAGACTGGGATGGGATTTCATTGAGACTTGACGTATATAGAATTCGGGCTGGTTGGAGTGAAGATTTTAATGGGGGATCTTTTAGCTCTATATCGTTCTAGGTGTTGCTAGGTGGGGCGCATCTATTTCTACGACAAAACAGGTATTTCCGACATTGATGGAAGTTACAATAATGTAAGAACAACAAAATGCCAAGATATTTGTAACTTTCAACAATTTCGAGGTGCTCGTTATCAAGGTGGAATGAAAAGTTACTGTAGTTAGCTTTACGCTTGCTGAAGATAACTTAGTTTTTTGACAGTTTATTTGCAACTTCCAGGTTTCACGAAAACCTAACAAATTGTTCAGTGCGGATTGAAGGTCTTCCGCATTGACCCCTATTAACACTTTATCGTCTGCATACAAGAAAAGTAATAACTTGATGTAAGAAGTCCCCTTGTCGGACCACCATCCCTGATAACACATGATTTAATGCTATGATACATATTAAAAATAACACGTATAATTTTCCCATCAATTCCACTTTTAGGAAGTTTCACCCAAAGCCCTAGACGCCGTTCAGTATCGAAGGCTTTTTTCATTGTCGATAAAAGCACAGATCAGTTTCTTCCCTTGACTAAGGCACAAATCTATAACAAACTTAGTAAGAATACATGGTCTGACGTACTCTATTGTGTTTTTTTCTGGGTTTTTTGTTTTGCAGCGGTATTGAACAGAAAACTGATCATGCGTATAAGTGACCGGAAGGCGAGAAGTCGAGAATGTTCTCGCCTTCTCGCCTAATCTGAAAAGGGCGAGAACGCGAGAAGTCGCGAACGCGAGAATCCGTCCATTCTCGCGTGCTCGCCTTCTCGACTTCTCGCCTTTTTTAAAAGGGCGAGAAGGCGAGAAGTCGAGAACGCGAGAATCCGTCCATTCTCGCATGCTCGCCTTCTCGACTTCTCGCCTTCTTGCAGCAAAGCAAAGACGAGATCGCGAGAAGGCGAGAAGTCGAAAAAGATCTCGACTTAGCGCCTCGCAATCTCGACTTCTCGCCTCGACTTTTCGACGCCTCGCGTTCTCGCGTTCTCGTCTTGCAATCTCGACTTCTCGACCTCTTGCCTCGCGTTCTCGACTTATCTCTTCGCGTTCTCGACTTATCGCCTCGCGTTCTCGACTTCTCGCCTCGCGTTCTCGACTTCTTTACTTCTCAAGAGGATGAAGTTTGGGAAAACAAACCTGTGAGTTATTACTCCAAGGAATTTAATAAACATCAACGGGCATATTCTACCATTGAAAAGAAAATACAAAGCCTTGCATTGGCTTTGCAACATATGCATATAGTCAACAGCTCTGGTGATGTAACTGTGTATACTGATCACAATCCATTGGTGTTCGTCGAGAAATTAACATGTTGCTGGCTGATATAATATGAGTGTTGATGCATTGTCAAGGGCATAATTATAATGCGTTTTATGTGAATTACCTTCACTAACTGCCTACCAATATCTTGTAAAGAAAACTTTACTCCAGAAAATTTTCTTTTCTTGTAAAAGGCGTTAAGATAATCTACGCTGGCCCTCGTTTTGATTTGTCAATTGTACATTCATTTGTTTATTGTGTATATACATGTAGTAGTTATTTTTCTTAGGTGTGGCATTGGGGCAGAAGAAAATTGTAAATATGTATTTTTAGGGTAATAACCTCATTCCGCACTGAGTGTGTATCATCTTTTTAGCATGGAACTGTGAAGAATATTCTGGCAAGTGCTAGTGCTATCAGAGAGGCCGTTGGATATTTCAGGCAGATGTTTATTGCATCATGTATGACATCATTTTCTGGAAAGATCTATTTGGGGTATGCATAAATTGAGTGCTGACAGCAAGTGGGAATCATTCAGCTTGCGATCTGACAGTGAAATTAGACTGTTTTCCACTCTGTCAGTTCTCTCTAACCTGATCAGTGCTGCCTCACTGAAGCACGCATCCTCTCCCAGGGTGATTTGCGTTACGCTGCATTTACCCCTGTAGGGGTCTCGCCATGTTTTACAGGATTCTTGTAAAAGCCAAGATCTGTTCTATCTGACTGTTTTACTGATCGCAAAATGTATATTTATCTCGAAATACACTAAACAGTTATTCAATGTATTTCAAAATGCCAGTTTCACACAGTTTGAAGGCAGCTTTTTGACAAATTACCCTAGAACTATATGTTGCGGAAATATATATCGGTAAGTAGCGACTGATATCAAATTCGCCCAGTTAGACGGTCGCCATGTTCGTTCACTGTGGCAACAGATGACCTCGGATCAACTCCGGCACAGTCCGTGAGACCCTTACAGCGCTAAACGGAGAGGCGCGAAGCAGAACGTAATGAATGCCTGGTAGAGCTTGTGTAGCACAACGTCATCTGCAGACATCATACTTCATCCAGTCACAGTATGAGTCATTGATCTATCCTCTTAATGCTGAGAGCCAAGGGAGAAAGCAACATATGTCAGGTTTAGTACTAGCCTGACGTTCTCATATCCCCCTCAATAACAAGGAGCCTCTAAGTTAAAAACTATACTGAAGAATCACTGGTAGAACTGATCAACGATAAAGCGATGAAAATGTTGCGGTATATAACACTTGTTTGATTTACATTCAAAGGAATTAACATTCGTGACTACTGGTATCAGACACGGACAACAATATTATAGCATTACATAAGTAGAACATGTTCGGCATTTGTGAAATATGTACATTTAATAAAGAAAAGAAATTTTAGCAATCATCCATTAAATTCTCGATAACTGTTAGTACATGTGCGCTGAAATAATAACAACTGACACTTTGTCACTAAAACGAAATCTGCCATGGCTTCTTCGTCGCCTCTATCAATCCACCGGGGCGGCTAAATATGACAAAGGAATGACGTGATCTTTGCAGTTTTCACTGGATTGCACTTGTGTGTTTATTTCCATTGGGAAATAATTTTTTGTACAGAAAGTACACGTAAATGTTCGAATGTGGACATAAAAATTAGAACCCGTGCCGTAAAAATTAGAATCAGAATGATCTTTATTGCTCAATTTTGTCAGAAGGGCTAAAACATGCACACAAAAACATCACAATACAAACAAATACACTAAACTACAAGAATAAATATGAACAAAAATAAACAGTTAAATTTATTACATCAAACAATTATCAGCTAAAAAGGTAAACAAACACTAAATACTTCGACTCACAGTGGACTGAAGAACGAAAGCTACATTATTGTTAACCCATGGAGTGATCCATCGCATGCTACTTCGGGATTGAAACAAACTTGAGTGTGACATTAAGCCAAATCTCCCCCCCCCCACCTCCCTACTTTGGGGTTGACAACAAGATACAGTAGCCCCCATACACAAACTGTGCGACAGCATAAAGGATTTTCTGCTATTGGATGGCGTAAGCTTCATGAATAGGTATTACCATGTGATATCACTTTGGAGCCTAAGCACTAAATTGACACTGTTTATCATTTCATGCCTTAGTGTTTCATATTTGCAGCAATCTAAAATGAAGTGCAATTCATCATCAGGAATTTGGCACTGATCACAACTCTAGCATTTATTGGTGGACGATATTTGGAATTGGCGTGTCTATAAGATTCGACCCCTAACTTATGGGCACTAATCTGGAGTTCAGTGAGAGCAGAATGATGATAAAACAGATGAATTACAAGTGTCTGGTCCGTCATTCATAATTCAGCCGTCGTCCATTAAAGAATATCTGCGTCCATAATCCAAAGACCTTACGTGTTATCGTGGGAGTTGCTGGTGGTCATTGACTTTGACCATTGACCTTTGACCTCAATCTTGGCACCCGACGCATCGCTTCTCACCAATGCATCTGTCTACTCACCTTTCTCCTTCGACATTTCGACATCCCTTTCTGGATAGTAATATTCCAGTGGGACCTGCATATGGCGTATACATATCTCGCTTAGTAGCATTTGCTAGATCCTGTGTTAAATGTGATGAATTTAATCAACGTCACAAAACATTGTTGCAGAAACTTATAAAACAGGGCTATTCCACCAAGCGCCCCCACTCAAAGTTTCTCAAATTTGGCGATACATATCGCATGCTGATAGCAAAATACGAACGTAGCGTGCAAGACCTATGGGGCTACGTTTCGTAACATGTGTCTAATTCCGCTTAACCCGGGGCTAGGGGCCGTATGAACCCATTACTTCAAGATCCTCATGGTACTCATATGAACAGTCACAATCAAAGCGTGACTGAGGTACATCATTTTTAGATGACGACTCTATAACGAATATTATGGATTAAGAATACTGATCAGCGATACGGATTTGATATTTTGGAACATCATGATGTCTTGCCGGCATCATTGAAAACTGTTGACCGCTTTTCTCTTGCAGGAAACAAGCCTATGTTTATGTATACTTTTGTCTTTTTGAATTTGGTGCTAATACTGTTATATGGAAATGGAATAGGTCTTTGGATTATGGACGCGGATATTCTCTAATGGACGACGGCTGTATTATGAATGACGGACTAGACACTTGTAATCAACATGTTTTTTGTTCACCATATTCGTGAGGTATTCCTTAAGCTGGTTCACAACCCATAACAGCATTAGCATCAAATTCAAAAAGACAATCATAATATATATAAACATAGGCTAGTTTCCTGCAACAGAGAAGCGGTCAAGATTTCAATGATGCCGGCAAGACATCATGATGCTCCAAAAATATCAAATCCGTATCGCTGATCAGTACTCTTAATCCATATGATATTCGCTGTAAAGTCGTCATCTAGAGAATGATGTACCTCAGTCACGTTTTGACTGTGACTGTTCAATGTGACTGTGACTGCTGAAGGCGCAATAATATGAAGCAATAATATATCATACTATAATTTGAGACGTGTGTGTTTGACTGTTTGTTTGTTTGTTTATTTGTTTGTTCTCTATGTTCTCTTAAACCAATGGAAATGATCAGTTGAACATCGGCGGTTTTTCTCTACTATTTGTATACTATGACTGTTCTTTTGAATTTGATGCCAGTGCTGTTATAGGAATAAAGTCTTTGGATTATGGACGCGGATATTCTTTAATGGGCGACGGCTGAATATTAAATGACGGACTAGACACTCGTATAGGGATTTATCTGATTTTAACATCCCTGGTTCCCGGGTGGATAAACCTATGATGTGTACATATATGCTGCGGTTGTCGGTGGTATGCTCAGATTAACGAAGTATCAGAGGCATATCCCTTAATGAAGTTAGTAGAGAACGTACTTGATCACCTAGACGGTATGTAGACTGCTCCTGTTAACCAAATATAAGCGTCAGATCCGACATTCAGTAGCTAGCCATCGTTCAAATTATTTTTTCTCTATGTCATGAATAAATATATACAACTGACCATATGTCGTCATTGGTTGTATATAAATAATAGCAGAATACTCAGCATCAGCTTCAACATTGAGTAGCTAGCCATCGACCATGAGCAATTCATGTGTCTATATTAGTACATTTTGTGTTTTTCGATAAGTACTAATACATCGCATAACTGTAGAGTGCACAATCTACCATATATTCCACAAAGAGCAAGAAAAGCTCTTTGTGGATATTTGGGCTACGTTAGCTACTGCTAACGAATCCCTTTCGGTGCCAATTCTTGCACCCATTAGCTTCTTAACGGGCTTCTGTCAACTTGGGCACATTCGCACAGTACGATTTTAGCATTGGGAGACGAGTGGGGTGTCATTCGCGCAAATTATAATGCGTTTTCTGCAAGTGAGTACGTAACGTTTTTTGTCTTGTAGCATTTTTGGTTTTAGGCCTTCAAATAGAAACGAAGAGAAATGGCTCAGGTGATGGATTAGAAACCGATGACTTATATTCTTACTAGCTATCCTGTTATCTTACATGGTGTATTTATACATTTGAGGGTGTATGGCTGAATTATGTCGAAAATGTCGCTTGATATACATTTAATTAATACATTTGACGTAATTTCACCTCTAGTATAAACAATGAACTATAGACAGTAACAAGATCAAGTGACTATACATCGGTAAGGAAATTAGTTACCTTCGAAAATTGCAAAAATAAAATGAATTATGTACATTATATGGTATACATACGAAATGTGGACCGGGCAATTATATACACGATGTATTAGTAAGTTACCCTCTGTTTGAGCTTGACTGACGACATGGACAACATGCATGTATCTCAAGTTATAGGGCACAACATTAGTATAATTTAACTATGACGATAATTTTACGCACCACACAATGGTAACCTCTCGGATACCCAGCTGACATAGTTTCACGTACTTCTATATATAGGCTTATCTGCTGAGTACGTATGCATATGGTAAGGTCAGACGAGGAGAACATACATTATAATTTGATGGAAATCTCGTGGAGATATACAGAATAGAAATTGCAATTGATATTCGGCTTCAAAGGGCAATTTTCCACTAATACACTATTTCACAATCCCGCTATTCGAGAATCTTATGACTCAATAACTTGTAAATTGATACCAATGAAATATATCACAGTTAATCAAGGTAACATGTATTGATTTGGTAATTCAGCCGTGCCCCATGCCAAATCGTCGCCAAAACGCACCGCGTCCTTTTGTATGAATTCCACATTCAGCTTGATATAACTAGCTGTAATATATCAAAGAAAGTTCAGCTTACATCCGGGTCACATATCCGGGTCACTAAATAGGAAAATCGTACGGTAATTTTTACCGTGATGCCGTTAAATAGGCAACCACCATGAAATCAGTCTCTTCAGGAAACTACTAGCTCTCTATGATCTGTTGAAATGGATGTTGTTATCCGTCTGCCCTTGAAAAACTAAAACACTCTGATCGAATTGTGTCATCGAATTGATCGAATTGTGTCATTCATTTGTGCTCCGTTGTTCCATCGTATTCCATGGTCGGTGTCCATTCTCCTGAAATGAGAACAAGATCAGTGTGGTTATTAAATAGCGTCTGTTATAGGGCATCACGGTATTTCTGTAATAACTGTGGGTAACAGTCAGCTGTTAAAGGCATAATTTAAGAACTATAAGCCGAGTTATCCACACGAAACCACGTAACATTCGCATGTTCAAAACGTTGTAAACAGTTGCGATATATATATTTATAGGGTATCGCAATGTTGAATTTGAAATACACTTCAGCGCTAAGCATGTACAGTGACAACCAAGGCCTTCTTTTGAACTCCTGCTTAAAAGACCTTATTACATTATTCATTACGAGCAGACGATATTCGGGAGACAACAGTGTACCATGTCTTAACGCTCAGCGCCAAGAAACGACGTAGGTTTTGCACTGAACATTATTCTGTGTGTATTCTATCGAAATGCATTGTCAATGCTTCATTGTCAGCCCCAGGGATGGAGTGTACTACTGCATTGTTGATTGCTGTATCCGGAAGTGATGGAATTAAAGCTAACCCTACCAGGCCTGGGGGCCAAAATGCCCCCACCCTAACACCAAACTTTCTGTGCTATCTCGGAACAACAACAAAAAATAAAGAGATGAAACTCTATAGTTTACCATATTTGTGTCATTTTGAGCCTACATGTATTTGCATAGCCCCCGGAGCAGGGGATCATGATGGCGACCACGTGGGGTACCAGAAAAGTCAGGTTTTTGTCATATTTCTTCAAAATTTCTGCTTTTCCTCGATGAAAAGTTGGCAAAAACTATTTTAATTCACATCACATTAATAGTTACTAATTTATCATGCAGTTTTTGCGGCGAAATTGGAAAAATAAAAAATTCGGATAATCTGATCGATAAATCGACCAAGAAATGCCGTTTTTGAAAATGACGTCACTGTGACGTCACCAAAACGCCCATCTTGGATTTTTGTTACATTTTCTGGTAAAACTTGATCCAACAGTATATAATGCGGTAAGTTTCAACCCCCTAGCTCAAGGATAAGAAAAATAATTAGGGGGGGGGGGGCCATTTCGGCCACCCCAGGCCTGTACATATTCCAAAAAGCCCAGGCCATATAGGGCTAATGTGAACTACAATAAAAAGAAGGTATGTTGAGGCAGCACTGGGATACATGCACCATGGTACTTCCGCGCTAAATGTGTTAAGAAAATATTTCATGCAGTATCCATGACAAAGCTGCCTCTGGTTCCCCATTCAGAATATCAGCTTCAGTTAGGATGGTTACATGACAGAAACGAAGGAATTGGGCAGAAACTATTAGTGCGAGGCCGATAAACTGCTTGAGTATCTTTTTGCGCTGCCTTTAACGAACGGCCTTACTATTTGCTAACACCATGCGCAAAAATGGTCTTTATTGCCGTTGAGGTCTAGTGTGATTATAAAGTTTTCTTTTTCACTAACGACATCAATTAGAGATAGACAATAGTATATACTAATAACGGATGTAGTTTATCACCCTCGTATATCTTGTCTTGACATCAGATAAACCGATGACGACTCTGCACTGTTAAATTGGATTCAATTATGTATAACAAAATGTTAATAAATGTTATGTTATATTAATTTAATCTAACTAAACTGCCGCTGACACTCGTCAAACCATTTACACCAGTACACTCTTGCACAATCTCTACACACGAAAGGCGAGATGCTGCGGCGGCACCTGGAAATCTTGAGTGAGTCTAGTTATTTCGTAGGATGATTATTTGATTTCGAACATCAGCTCATCTCCCTTGATAATGTTTTGAATCAGTACGAACACGACATATACCAATCTTACTGTACAGTTTACGTCACGTGATATTACGTGATGTGATATAAGCAGTAGAAAGACAGTGACCAACGCATTCGAACTAGTCTAATCACAGAATTAGAGTATTAGAGTATTAGAGATGAACGGCTGGTATAATAAACGTGTAATATAGAGAGCGTATTTCGAATAATGCATTTCGCTTAACGTTTTGCTAATCTGAGTGAAATATTTAGATATTGGAACACCAGATTCGCCGTTTTCAACGCATACGGATACATTGTAGCAACGGTTAAAGCAGCTGTTTACGTTGGGGTAGCTCGACATACCTGCTATGTCATAGAGAGAGGTAACAGGTTCATATTAGAATCAAATGATAACAAGACTTACCGATTGTTGAAGTGTCCAGGCTGGATTCGTCCCCGATGATTTCAATATACCTTGGATTAAAACAAAATAAGAGCAATAAATATTACAGACTAGTTTATATTCAGCTTGCTTGTGCGTATTTTGAATACTATTGT
This sequence comes from Hanleya hanleyi, assembly GCA_036873755.1. Taxonomy (NCBI): domain Eukaryota; kingdom Metazoa; phylum Mollusca; class Polyplacophora; order Lepidopleurida; family Hanleyidae; genus Hanleya; species Hanleya hanleyi. The sequence continues at coordinate 81,968 of JAVTVY010033220.1, read as the reverse complement.
ACACCGATATAATTCCACACTGATCTTGAAATTTGTATCGAAATATACATTTTGTAAAGGACACATAAAGCCTACAATCAGGAATCATGTCTGAGACGGGCGATATAAGACTCGGCTTCGCTTTGAAAGTTCGGTTTTCGAGATGGATATTAACTTTTTCGATAATTCTCGACGTGTCACGGCTTTTGTGAAATCTGTGTATATTTACACGGAGCGTATAATAGTAAATACATAGATGTGACTCACAAAAACAAAATCATGGCTCGCACTTATTTTCGTATTTTAGAGAAGAGTAGGGCAGCAGTCCAAAACCATTTTAGGCGAGCAATGTATCGGTTTTTCTCGGGTTTCCAGAATCCGCCCTTGCCGAAACGTAAGTACATATCAACGTTAGTACATATCAACGTTAGTACATATCAACGACGAGGAAAGAACACTTACAGGAATTACAGGACAATACTCGTACTCTGTTAAATGCAAACGATATCCCTCCCACGATAACTCGATCACTTATGTTTTGTTGAACATCTGTTCGATCGTGTGCCTCTTCAGTTAAGTATTCCATCGATTGAATAATAGATTATAACGTACAGGTTCACAGGTTGAACAGAATTAAGTTCACAAGTAGATATGTACTCACTCAGCTGCTGCAACTGTGCCTGTTATTCCTTAAATTCAAAACAGTTTCATATCATTATTTTTAACCGGCGTAGAATAGTGTCATTTCAGACTGTGTAGAAATTGAATTTTGTTACATTTCTGTCGAATTTGAACAGAAAAATCCAATAGTCGTAACACAAAATAAATCAATTACATGTAGAAGGTGTATTGTTGGATACAAACCGTTTTATCAAAATTGAAGCGACGTGTCTTCGGAAACCTTAACCGACCTATCCAACAATGTTCAACTTGAAAATGATTAACGAGCAATATAGTTGGTCAATTGCTAAATGAAATATCTAAATGGCGGTTCTGTAATGTAATGTTGGATTTATTCACACAATACTTTCACATATTAAATCGACACGTAAAACTATTTTTACCGCATGGCATATTTTCCAGGCGGGCGACGTTACGGTCATATTCATCTGCAGCAGTGGTATTTGAAGTTGAACCAAGGACACTGAAAACAACCAATGATCATTCTTGAGCAAACAATTTTGATAAACCATAAGATTAACGGTGCGTGAATGTAGCCGATTACAAACCATCGACATAGTCCACAAGTCGGCTTTCTTGTGTTGATAATGCGTTTTAGGAAGATGATTTCAAAACTCATTTTATACACAGGGTGGATAGACAATTCTTTTACTTAATTTTTCTGTAATTAAAAAAAGTAAAAAATCTAGAAACAATAAAAAACACATGTAAATGCTACTTCCTGTGTTACAGAGTAAACTTTAAATCTTTTAAATAAATAGCTGTGTTTGTCGCACAAAAACACAAAGAAATGGTATGCCCCATTTTGAATTAAATGATAATGGTAATATTGATAAAATCAATAATAACGGAATGATTTTTACAGATCATATTTGAAATAGGGAATCATGCAATAATTACGCTTCACTTCTTATTCTGGCATATTTAGTTCACCCATATAACTGAAACGTACTTACTCATCTTTGACAGCAGCGCCACAGAAACCTGAAGGTAAATTTACAAGGGCTTACATGATAGGCAGTCATTTTTTTGCTCATGTAGTAGGACAAATTTGGTGAACCACCGATAAAATATAGAATGGTCAAAATGAATCTATGGCATTAGTGAGCTGCTTTTCTTGATGTCATGGTTAATTAGGTTACCATTCAGTTGAACGATACGGCTACGGGCCGTTTGGGCGTGTTGTGTTTTACATCACCTTGGTGTTAAAATGAATAGGCGCAATCAACGCGTGACGACCATAGCATGAATATTTTCGAGTAATGAGTATTTTTGGTGAAATATATACCGAACGAAGTCTTACTGTTATCATTGATAGTAGACTGTAGAACTCTCTGTCAACTAGAGTATTTACTGTCATCATTGACAGTAGACTATGATTCTCTGTCAACTAGAGTATTTACTGTCATCACTGATAGTAGACTGTAGAACTCTCTGTCAACTAGAGTATTTACTGTCATCATTGATAGTAGACTGTAGGACTTACTGTCAACTAGAGTATTTACTGTCATCATTGATAGCAGAATGTAGACCTCTCTGTCAACTAGACTATTTACTGTCATCATTGATAGTAGGCTGTAAAACTCTATCAACTAGACTATTTACTGTCATCATTGATAGTAGACTGTAGAACTCTCTATCAACTAGAGTGTTTACAGATAGTTACAGTAAGCCGTACCGAACGGAGTCTTACTGTTATCATTGATATTAGACTGTAGAACTCTCTGTCAACTAGACTATTTACTGTCATCATTAATAGTAGACTGTAGAACTCTCTGTCAACTAGAGTATTTACAGATAGTTACAGCAAGCCGTGTCCTCAACAGCGATTAGTCTTTAAAAGTGAGACGCCCTGTAGTATTGGTTCACTATTATGACAAAAGGACTCCTAGCAGAACCGTGTTTCACTAGATGGTTTGTCCACTAGCGGTCTTTTTCAAATTGTGTCTTGAATGCATGTGGATATTGAAAAACTCAAAATGTCTTACGGACGAACTTGATGCTAAAAGTCACATACCGAACATACATGTATCCACGTGGGATTTCTCGACTCTCTATGCAACAATCCTTGATCAGGACCTTATTGTCCATCTTATTTCATTAATAATATCGGCAATCCAGAAAACTGATGGCCGATAAATTGTCATAAGCTATAAAGCATTCTTTATCTCTACTACATACAGGAGATATCATTCATGGGATGTTTCTTTGTTTGTAGAGTTGCTCGAGTTTCTCAATAATATTTATGTGAAATTTGGCAATATATCAATATAGGTACTCCTGTGGGTATTAATTGTGCATCCATCTTGGTTGACCTATATCTGTTCTCTTATGAATACGACTATATGCAGACACTTTCAAAAACAGATTATTTCAAATCCCGTTCATTCTCATTTACGAAACGCTATATAGACGCGAAGGATATATATCCACCTTCACTGGATTTGAAGGAAACTACAGATGGTCCTAGCGGCACATTTTGATTTAGACCTATATCTCTATAAAAATAAAGGGGGTCGTCGACTTTTCGACAAAAGAGATGATTAAAAATTACGCCATCCATATCTGGACAGTAATATACCAGAGGGACCTGGAAATGACGTATACATATCTCGCCTAGTAGTATTTGCTAGATCCTGTGTTAAATGTGACGATTTTAATCAACATCGCAAAACACTATTGCAGAAACTTGTAAAACAAGGCTATACCATGAAGCGCCTCCACTAGAAGTTTCTCAAGTTTGGTGATACGCATCGCATGCTGATAGCAAACGACGAGCGTAGCGGGCAAGATCTATGACGGTACGTTTCGTAACTTGTGTCTGATTTCGCTTAACCCGGGGCTAGGGGTCGTATGAACCTATGTATTTCAAAATCATCATCCACAATCAAAGCGTGACTGAGATACATCATACTATAGATAACGAATTTACAACGTACATCGTTTGTATTAAAAATACTGAGCAGCGATACAAATTTGATATTTTTGGAAAATTATGATGTCTTGTTGGCATCATTGAAAAAACTGACGACCGTTTCTGTCTTGCAGGAAATTAGCCTAGTTTTATGTATACATTGATTTATCCTCTGTCCATGTTATTATATGAATTAGGTCTTTGGATTATGGACGCGGAAATTCTTTAATGGACGACGGCTGAATATTGAATGACGAACTAGACGCTTGTATTATATTCACGGGCGTGGGTTTGAACGCCCGCTTTATCTTGATCATTCGATTGTTCTTTTTTCTTTAAACACTTTAACTTCAAGTCGGACTCTCGTTTGCCAAAATTTAGCAGTCCGCACTGTCCAGCAAATATATCCCTCAGTAAAAAGTACGCACCTCATTGTTTTTAAAGTTATCGTAAACCCCCAAGTAAAGTTTTCATCAAATGAAAGACCATTGCGAACTGTATCGGAAAATATTTATTGTAATTCTTTACGATGCAAATAAAGCATGGTATTCTATGGTGGTTTGTTGCAATCATATTTAGGTCCAGTGACGTCACACTGCCTTAATACATATATTTCAAACTGTGTATGCACTTTCCAATGCTTGATTCAAGCTTAAAGTGTGTACACTTTGAGTTTCAACACACTCACGGTTCCAATATGCATGTTTCACCAAAATCTGGGAGATGGTAACTCGTAAGGGTCAAGTCAATTTGAATCTTGCATTTAATTTCCCCGAGTTTGGTGAAACATGCACATTGGAACAATGAGTCTGTGTTGAAATTCAAAGTGTACACACCTTAAGCTTGAATCAAGCATTGGAAAGTGCATACACAGTTTGAAATATATGTATTAACCCTACCTGGCCTGGGGGGCCATTATGGCTCCCCCTACCAAACTTCCTGCGCTATCTCCGGAACGACGAAAAATGAAGTGCTGAAACTCCGGAACTTTATAGTTTATCATATTGGGGTAATTTTGAGCCCATTTGCATAACCCCCTGAGCAGAGGATCATGGGTAAATTCAAGATGGCGGCCACGTGGGGTACCAGAAAAGTGATGCTTTTGTCACATTTCTTCAAAATTTCTGCTTTTGCACGATGAAAAGTGGGCAAAAACTATTTTATTTCACATCACATTAATATTTACTAATTTATCATGCAGTTTTTGCGGAGAAATTGCATAAATAAAAAATTCGGAAAATCCGACCGAAAAATCGACCAAAAAATGACTTTTTTGAAAATGACGTCACTGTGACGTCATCAAAGCGGCCATCTTGGATTTTTTTACATTTTCTAGTAGAGCTTGACCCAAGGGTATAGTGTGGTAAGTTTCAGCTCCCTAGCTCAATGGATAAGAAAAATAATTAGGGGGGACCATTTCGGCCCCCAAGGCCTGCACAGGTCCCAAAAAGCCCAGGTCAGATAGGGTTAAGGCTGACGTCATTGGACCTAAATATGATTGCAACAGACCACCATAGAATACCGTGCTTTATTTGCAGCTTACTCTGTGTAATAAAATCATAAAAAAATTACAATAAATATTTTCCGACACAGTTCACAATGGTCTTCCATTTGATGGAAACTATACTTGAGGGTTTATGATCATTTTAAATACACAGTTCACCAGGTTCTGCTTTCCTCCGTCTCTGAATGTATTAAACGAAACTCCCACAGGAAATACATCTTTATCACAAACTTTCACCATCTGAACCTGCCAGAAGACCAATAAAGTTTAGACGCCACTATTAAGTGTATATGGAAGATGAAATACCGCAGAAAACAGTTGATTGGCTGTTATTCATCCCAGGATGGAATGGTTGGTATCATATATATTGAAATTCTTTTTGGATTATTTGACAAAGAAAAATATACTAAAAAGCTGGACCAGTGTCTGCAGACAGCAACAATGTGACAGCTACTTATCGGGCACCCCATGGCGTTTTAGGGCATTTTTAGTTTCTGCCGGGTGATTGTCTATCATGGCGGCTGGTTCGAAATCGAGCCGCTCATCATATGTTCAGATTGCCGATAAATTTGACAGAACAAATCAGTCTTGCCAGCAAGGTAGGTCATTTGTTGCAACGAAATATTGGGAAAAGGTTTTTTCTGGGGATGTGCCAGCTAAATTTACTACAAAATAAATAAGGAATTTTAATAGTAGCATCTAACCTAAACCACTCAGTTGAGCCGTAGCGTAGTACGGCCTCGTTTTCAATCTCAATATCAACTGACTGACAGGGCATCTGGATTACCCAGGCATTGATTCAACGTGTCAAATACTATAGGCTACATTGACAACTGATATCCGCACATTCTAATGCCGCCTGATATAGTTAAACGTGTGACACTAGGGATTGTTCATGTGGGCGTTTAAGTAACTCTTCCTGTTCCCATTGTTATTCTGACGAAGTTCAACTGATTTCCGATTGGCGGCTCCAAAATGGCATTCGATGCCCTTTCTGAATTCGCATTTTTTTTATCCCATTCTGGGACCCAACATCTATCCTTAAAAGTAATTTGACCGAATAAACAAACGAACACAGAAAGTTTATCTCTATAATCATTCCGGAAGGCAATTCTCTGGAATTGATCTCCGGCGATACAAAAAAAATAAAAAAAGTTACCGTACCATTAAATTAATATATTCACCATATTGCATCTTGTTCAACATTCATGCTCTGTAAAATGCAGTAATACGCAGGTTTACCGGAAATACAGACTTACCGTACGGTGGATTGTCCATTGAGATCGCAGTAGCTTCGTCACTCCACGTAGTAATCTCAGTGTGCCTTGGAGTAAGATACCTTGAAAAATACAAGACAGTTACCAATTTAAACAAACTGAAATACGTAAGATTCATCTTCAACACTGTATTTGCCCAGTGAGGGACAGTGGCGGGGGAGAAGAAGGATACTCAGGAACTAAGGAATATCTCGAGCTTACGTTTTCTCTTTTATAGATTTAATTATTTTCTAAATTATTCTTTAGCTAATGCGGCAGAAATTTAGTCAATAAAAACATAGAAATGTTAGTGCGAAAAATCGGCAAAAACGTTTTTTATTAAGGAACCGTCTCCAAAAATCGTCCGGTTTTTCGTCGAGAAATCTGTATTTTTTTCTCGATATCGAGATTCTCAAAGGTGAGAGGGAATGGAGAATTTTTTTCAGAAAACTCGAAAGATTCGCGAAGTCGGTTTTCTTTCGTTATTTTGATCGGTTTTTATTTTCGAGAAATTTGTCGAATGAAAAACGATATGGAGAATCAGTCGAGAAACCTTCGAGAATTTTCCCAGTGGACAACAAAAACGATTAAACACCGATGGAAGTAGTGCCGCTATTGACTTCGCCCAACCTGGTACCCTAGCTTACTGTCACATTGCTTACCTGTACAAGTAAGCTAGGGAACCCGGCTACCTCGTTCAGCGTCTGAAATCTTTGTCAAGTCGTCAGTTTAGCAAGAACGTTACAGTACAGTTTATAATAATTGTATCCCAACCAGCCAAGTTGTGTTTATATGTCAAATTCTTGAAGTAGGAGTAATAAAACTAATCCGTGGAGCCACACCTAATATAACCCACTAAACACTGACTTCATATTGTACTCATGAAAAAGAAAGATTATAAAATAGCTTTTCATGGCAATAATCGCACTGGTAACACAGAAGGTGCTTTCTTGTTATATAATACCATATATGTTCATTCAAGAAAAATATTTTTTTTTTAAATCACACATTTTACTCAGAATGTTTTCATTTAAATATATAGAATTTACTTGCATATTTATGCCCGAAAGCTAAAAGCAATACAATACAAACATATAAAACATTATAAGACCATTTAAGTTATTGAAGTTGGACATATTTGTCAGTGTTGTCGGGCTAATGCCGTAAATTGTTCGATGAAACATTGAACAGTCATTCCGTCGTCAAATATCATGTAATGATATGTGTTTATTCCTTATGATGTGTATGAAGTACGCATTATTCTTTCGCGGAAGATCAGGAAAGTCCAGATAGTAATCATTTAATGTCGGCAAAATTGAACTTCCATTGTAGACTTAACTCTCTTTGTCCTTTCTACATTCACTGTTGTAACTTACATGCTGAAAAATGATTTCATTGCTGATCATTTCCTATAAATATAAAATATAAACTGCCAGCGATAACATGTGGTTTAAATTACAGTATTACCGTAAATACTGCTATGGGTCGTACGGGGAAGTCGGATGTTCACCTTCAAGCTAATTCGAACTGATCTGCTTACGTTGAATAATTTGGCAAACTAACACTAACTAATACCAACAATAATCATCTCCAACTTAGTTCTTAAATAAAATAACGGAGAAAATACGTTAGTTTTTCATTCTAAAGCGCCGACAATAGTTCAATTTTATTCTGACCTATACTTTGTAGCGCAGTCACGCACAGCGGCGTAAACAGGTGTGAGCCTGATAGTATATAAATGACGTCATTGTATTCAATCGCATCTCGATGGTTTCGCGATATTCTCTCGACGCTTTCTCGATCAAAATTTCTCGACATTCTCTCGATCGAAGAAAAACGATTAATTCTCGATGGGTCAAAAAGAACGAATAACGAGAGATCCTGAAGGATCTTGGCGCCCACCATTGTCCGATAATTGTAAGCTAATGACTAGAGGATCTTTTTGCCCATTGTTACTAAGTACAAACGATTAATTTGTAATTTTGTTTATTTCAGATTTCTAGAAACTGTACTTATGTCGGTTGTTATAATACAAGAGAAATGAGCAAAGTTAGTCTGAAAGTGAATGTACATGTACGGAGAATTCTTCGCCTTTGTTTCGTAGTATTTTTTTTATTTTTTTTTTGCACGTGTCATCATTGGGTACTGGAAGCGAAGACCAATCTCTTTGACACTTTGGCATGAGCTATGAAACATACTTAAGATTTTATAATTAAGAACGAGTGCTAATTCTGTTCTGTTTATATGGCTATTTTGAGATATCTCTTTTAAGATACCATGCCTGAAAATAGTAAGATGGTACACTACTTAATACTGAAGGGATCCCGTCTGCGCAGTAATGTTGAAACTTCGAAAGTGCCTGATTCCTGATTATCTCCCTTGGATCGAAACATGCAGTAGTCTACAGTTGTCGAGTTGTGACGTGTTGTCCCTTCATGTAGCCGACCCGCCGGCAGACGAAAGGGTGGAGCAGTTCATTTGCTACTGCATGGACTAAAGAAAGCTCATTTAAAATTTGAAGAAATGCATTTTAATTCCGAATTATTTGAACTCCTTGATATAGAAGGCGAAGGTATGGATATTCTCTATAGTCAATATATAGAATATGCCCCACCGTTTGATCTGCCGACTCTTGTGATGCAACGTCACAACTCGAGAATACCGAAATAATTTGAAGCGTAACTTGGGATTTTCGAATCGGACCAAAAAAAGGTATCTTGCACTACTAGGCCCCATGTGGGACCTGTGTACCAAATTTCAGAAAGATCCACGAAATATTTCCTGAGAATTCACGGTAACAATGTTTCAAGGGGAAATTCAAGATGGCCGCCTTGTGGCCATATTGGATTTTCGATTCGGACCGAAAAAGATATCTTGCACAACTAGACCATAAGGGGAACCTGTGTACCAAATTTGAGAAAGATCCATGCAGTACTTCCTAAGAAATCACGATAACAACTTTGCATGGGAAAATCCAAGATGAAATTTTCGAATCGGACCAGAAAAGGTATCTTGCACAATTGAACCTGTGTATCAAATTTGAGAAAGATCCAGGCAGTAGTTGCTGAGAAATCATGATAACAAAATTCCATGGGAAAGTCTAAGATGGCCGCCTGGTGACCATATTGGATTTTCGATTCGGACCGAAAAAGGCATCTTGCATATCGAGACCCTAAGGGGAATCGGTGTACCAAAATTGAGAAAAATCTATGCAGTAGTTCCTGAGAAATGACGATAAAGTTTCATGGGGAAATCCAAGATGGCTGCCTGGTGGCTATACTGGATTTTCAAATCGTACCAGGAAATGTATCTTGCACAACTAGATCCCAAGGGGAACCTGTGTACCAAATTTGAGAAAGATCCATGCAGTAGTTCCTGAGAAATCGCAATACGGTTTCATGGGAAAATCTAATATGGCTGCCTGGTGGCCATATTGGTTTTTCGAATCGGACCGAAAAAGGTATCTTGCACAACTAGACCCCAACGGGAACCTGTGTACCAAATTTTAGAAAGATCCATGCAGTAGTTCCTGAGAAAACGCGATAACAAGGTTTCATGGAGAAATTCAAGATGGCTGCCTTGTGGCCATATTGGATTTTCGATTCGGACCGAAAAAGGTATCTTGCAAAACTAGACCCCAAGGGGAACCTGTGAACCAAATTTGAGAAAGATCCATACAGTACTTCCTGAGAAATGACGATAAAGTTTCATGGGGAAATCCAAGATGGCTGCCTGGTGGCCATATTGGATTTTCGAATCGGACCAGAAAAGGTATCTTGCACAACTAAACCCCAAGGGGAACCTGTGTACCAAATTTGAGAAAGATCCATGAAGTAGTTCCTGAGAAATTGCAATAACAAGGTTTCAAAGGGAAATCCAAGATGGCTGCCTGGTGGCCATATTGGATTTTTGAATCGGACCAAAAAAGGTATCTTGCACAACTAGACCCCAAGGGGAACCTGTGTACCAAATTAGAGATCCATGCAGAAGTTCCTGAGAAATCGCGATAACAAGGTTTCATGGGGGAAATCCGAGATGGCTGCCTGGTGGCCATATTGGATTTTTGAATCGGACCAGGAAAGGTATCTTGCACAGCTAGACCCCAAGGGGAACCTGTGTACCAAATTTGAGAAAGATCCATGCAATAGTTCCTGAGAAATCGCGATAACAAGGTTTCATGGAGAAATTCAAGATGGCTGCCTTGTGGCCATATTGGATTTTCGATTCGGACCGAAAAAGGTATCTTGCAAAACTAGACCCCAAGGGGAACCTGTGTACCAAATTTGAGAAAGATTCATACAGTACTTCCTGAGAAATGACGATAAAGTTTCATGGGGAAATCCAAGATGGCTGCCTGGTGGCCATATTGGATTTTCGAATCGGACCAGAAAAGGTATCTTGCACAACTAGACCCCAAGGGGAACCTGTGTACCAAATTTGAGAAAGATCCATGAAGTAGTTCCTGAGAAATTGCAATAACAAGGTTTCAAAGGGAAATCCAAGATGGCTGCCTGGTGGCCATATTGGATTTTCGAATCGGACCAAAAAAGGCTATCTTGCACAACTAGACCCCAAGGGAAACCTGTGTACCAAATTTGAGAAAGATCCATGCAGAAGTTCCTGAGAAATCGCGATAACAAGGTTTCATGGGGGAAATCCAAGATGGCTGCCTGGTGGCCATATTGGATTTTCGAATCGGACCAGAAAAGGTTTCTTGCACAACTAGACCCCAAGGGGAACCTGTGTACCAAATTTGAGAAAGATCCATGCAGTAGTTCCTGAGAAATCGCGATAACAAGGTTTCATGGGGAAATCCAAGATGGCTGCCTGGTGGCCATATTGGATTTTCGAATCGGACCAAAAAGGTATCTTGCACAACTAGACCCCAAGGGGAACCTGTGTACCAAATTTGAGAAAGATCCATGCAGTAGTTCCTGAGAAATCGCGATAACAAGGTTTCATGGGGAAATCAAAGATGGCTGCCTGGTGGCCATATTGGATTTTCGAATCGGACCAAAAAAGGTTTCTTGCACAACTAGACCCCAAGGGGAACCTGTGTACCAAATTTGAGAAAGATCCATGCAGTAGTTCCTGAGAAATCGCGATAACAAGGTTTCATGGGGAAATCAAAGATGGCTGCCTGGTGGCCATATTGGATTTTCGAATCGGACCAAAAAAGGTTTCTTGCACAACTAGACCCAAGGGGAACCTGTGTACCAAATTTGAGAAAGATCCATGCAGTAGTTCCTGAGAAATCGCGATAACAAGGTTTCATGGGGAAATCCAAGATGGCTGCCTGGCGGCCATATTGGATTTTCGAATCGGACCAGAAAAGGTATCTTGCACAACTAGACCCCAAGGGGAACCTGTGTACCAAATTTGAGAAAGATCCATGCAGTAGTTCCTGAGAAATCGCGATAAGGTTTCATGGGGAAATCCAAGATGGCTGCCTGGTGGCCATATTGGATTTTCGAATCGGACCAAAGAAAGTTTCTTGCACAACTAGACCCCAAGGGGAACCTGTGTACCAAATTTGAGAAAGATCCATGGCGTAGTTCCTGAGAAATCGCGATAACAAGAAATTGTTTACGGACGGACGACGGACGGACGACGGACCACGGACAAAAGGTCAAAAAGAACGAATATAAACCGATATCGAGAAAATCAATCGAGAATTTTGAAAACGATTTGGGGTTTTCCATTTTATTTTCTCGACATTCTCTCGATAGGATCGGGATTTCTTCGAGAAAATCAAAGAAAATTCGCTATTGAAGGAAAAACGATAAATGGAGACCGTTCCTAAATTACGTAACTTTGTCGTGAGTGGCCATCTTGTGTTACATTTTCCGATATAACTTTACTCACAGATATCGTGTGGTGGGTTTTATCTTCCTAGATAACGAATCTTTTTTTTTCAATGTATAAATGAAATACTTCCCATTCCCTAAAATTTTAATTGTTTGATGAATGGATGCCATGTTGAAAGCCATTTACTTCAACTATCCAAGAGTACCAGGTGGACTCATTTCCTCTGTCTACATGGTATGTAATTAGTCAAAACTTAATGTCAGAAATTATCTGCAAGGTTTGACGAAAAATTCCCAATTTGGCCGCCAGCAATAGCTAAGTGTGAAATGCTAAGCGTGTTTCAGAACTGCTGATTAAATGAATTTCCTGCATAGAAGGATGGCATATCCACATTTCCATGGAAGACAAAGATAATCACTGAAATATGTTTAAACAGTGAAAATTCATGAATCGATATACTGGTATTCACTTACTCGTCCCTGAAAGTGAGCCCGGACCCTACAATGTATAAAGTGACAATAGTTGAAATACTAGTCAACCACAGACGTAGCATAATGAACGAGTCTGCAGTAAAGTTTCTCTCGACATATACAGAGATAGACCAGAACGTTTTTAGACCAGTTAAATTCAGTAGACATAAGCATTCACAAACAAGGTAGCTCGCATATATAGGCTACTGGCGATATTGCTACATGCAACAACTTGATATGAACATGGTCCATATAATGGCGCTCTCATCGGAAATGGTTTTAATATTCATAGTCGTACAGCTCACAAAACAACACATGTAACACGTTAGTTTCTCTCTACCACAAGTCCTTGATAAATGCTGTAAATATCGAAACGTTAAAGACACCAAAACAATGAAATTGTCCAAAACGCGAACACTGACCGTATGGCATAGTTGTTTGCGAGATGGTTGATAATTCACCACTCTCGTTGGTGATTGTATTCCTCCTCGGGGTCAGGTACCTGCAAAGCAAAGCAAAGACGTACTGAACACCAAATATGGTGCATGTAATACATCGATTTGTGGAAATTGACCACAAAGAAATTTTATGTTGATTAACAGCTTTGGATTTTGTATTTTACATTGTCACGGGTCATGTTGCTAATGTGAATACCAAATAAGCTGAAATAAGATGAAAATAAATTTGGCGTTGCATGAAGGTTATACCTGGAATCTGTTTTTGACTGAGTTTCTCATACTAAACGTTTCAATCGGATGAACGGGAGGAACCCTCATTTCCAAAGCACCAAGATTAGGGAGACCTGTTTGACTAGATTCGCTTCACTTTCATGTCCCAATCAAATGTATCACGTTCAAGGCATGCCGAAGAGATAGTTGCATGTGTCTTGGTTCACGAGAAAGTATGTGTCAGTCAACTGACTGTATACCTACTGAGAGAAATTTGAACATGATGAAACGCTTACAGTTTTGTTCAAATTGGTTTTCAATAAATGAACATTAGAACTAAACAGTTTGCGATTAAAGTATATTGACATGCGTGATGAAATGAATTACTTACTCCTCCACTACGACAGCACCCGCCGCCTCTGCAGCGCAACAGAAATAAAGATATATAAATATACCCAACTACTGACTATGTACGAAGTACTTTTTTATTCAATTGTTCTTTATATTTATTCTGACCGTAGCATTACTAAGTTGATACATTATACATGACCAGTTGGTGAGTAGTAATAGCTCATTTCATTACAACGTTTATGCTACATAATTATATCAGTGTGAGAATAACAAGCGTCTGGTCCGTCATTCATTATTCAGCCGTCGTCCATTAAAGAATATCCGCGTCCATAATCCAAAGACCTATCTCATATTCCATATAACAGCATTAGCACCAAATTCAAAAAGACAATCATAGTATACATAAACATAGACTAATTTTCTGTAAGAGAGAAGCGGTCAACAGTTTTCAATGAAGCCGGCAAGACATCACGATGTTCCAAAAATATCAAATATCAAGAACTCCGGGACTATGCAAGGTTGTCTTCAACGAATATGAACTATCGCCAAATAAGCTTTACATAGGGACGATACATTTGTAATGTGTTACCACATCGAGCAGTTTCTTCATTAGTGTTGACAACTCCAAAACTCTCCATGATGCCGGTGGGCGTTGGACCAATGTACCTAGAAGACAAATAGTTGACAAGCATAAACATCTATATATATTCTCACAAATAGTAAAAGTTTGCTCGATCGATAAGTTTACGGACAAGATGATTTATGGTGCTTTTACATTGTTCTCTATCACGACTACTCACTATTATTCTTTATCAATGAAATTATGGCTATCCTGGACATATCGTTTTACATGATATGATTTTGTTTAACATATATCGTGCATATAATGCCACATAAGTCACGGTGCACACGGAATTGAACACATGGGATAACAGTTACACGATCCTCTGGTTTGACAACTTTGTCCATGTTGTCCTCTTCTAATTCGTCGTTGAGATTCATTTATCGTGATTTCGTCGAAAATTTAGGGAAAACAAATTTCTGGAATATACTTATAATATATTATAATATGCCTGACTGGTATACATCATTACGTCTTATTATTATTATAGTATGAATATACTCACTCGTCGTCGACTTTAGCTCCCGGTAATCCTTAAAATAAATTTATATTCTTGTGTTACATGTCATAGATATTATCTTGTTATCAGTGTAACGTAGAAAAACATGGTCGCCAATTTGAATTTAAGCATGATCTACTGGTTGGGGGCTATGCAAATATGTTCAAAATGACCCCAATAGGATAAACTAAAGAGTCACGCAGTGCCGGCTCTCAATTTGTTGTCGTACCGAAGATATGAGCAAAAACCAACAGGGGAAGGGGGCGAAAGGTGCCCCCCAGGCAAGGTAGGATTAAAGGACAAAATGGATCCTCCCAGAACCGCGTATCACTCGATGGTTTATCCGGTTGTGATTTGTGAAATTGTACCCTCACAGGCGTGGTTTTGTATCCTCGCTTTATCCCGATCTTCCTATTTTTCAAGCACTTTAACTTCAAGTCTGACTTTCGTTTGCCAATAATTAGCAGTCCGCTCTCACATGTTCTGCACATATGTCCCTCCGTAAGAAGTACGTATCTCAACGTTTTTAAATACCTAGTTCTCCAGGTTCCATCTTTTCCCTATCTCTGAATGTATTAAGCCAAACTTGGTAATTGCACTTCCACATGAAATACACACATCTTTATCGCGAACTTTCACCATCTGAACCTGCCAGAAATACCCTAAATTGCAGCGATATGCAAGAGGTGGGAAAAATTGACGTCTGGCTACTAACAATCAACCATATGACTATACAGGAAAGCATCCCTCGGCACCTAACATTCGGACCCGAGAATACGATGGATTCTCGGACGTAGCCTTAGTATCTCAGCCGCGCTTTTATTGCAGCTGTTCATAAAACACTGTTGGCCCGTGGCGTAGTGCGACCTCTTTTTCGATATAAAAATCACCCTGCTGGCAGGACATCTGGATTACCCAGGCATTGACTCAACGTTAAACGTGTCAAATACTATAGGCTGCATTGAAAATTGTTCCTATCTGATATCCGTACATTTTATTGACGCCTGATATACTTACACATGTGACACGGATTGTTCAAGAGAAACTCTTTCTGATCCCGTTGTTATCCTGACGAAGTTTAACGGATTTCCGACAAGCGGCTCCAAAATGGCGTTCGAATTCGCATTCTGTTAGGTCACATTCAGGGACCCAACATCTATCCTGACAAGAACTTTGTTCGCTCAAACAGACGAACACAGATGGTTACTAAAACTATATTGAGATGTAGAATTTTATCTTCATGATCATTCCGGATGGCAATTCTCTGGAATTGATCTCCGATGATACAAGAAAAATATAAATGTTGTCGTACCTTCAGATAAATGTATTCACAATATTGTTCAACATTCATGCTCTGTAAAATGCAGTAATAACCAGGTTATCCTGACATACATACTTACCGCATGGAGGGGTCTCCATTGAGACCGCAGTAGCTTCGTCACTCCGCGTAGGAATCTCAGTGTGTCTTGGTGTAAGATACCTTCAAAAAGCCAAGACACCAATTTAAACAAGTTACAATACTTAAGATACATCTTCAACACTGTATTTGACTAGTAGCTTTGTCACTCCGCGTAGTAATCTCAGTGTGCCTTGGCGTAAGATACCTTCAAAAAGCCTGCATTTGGTCGGTGAGGGACAGTGGTGGGGGGGGGGGGAGAAGGATACTCCGGAACTAAGAAATATTTCGAGCTTACGTTTTCTCTTTTTAGAGTAAAAGCACCCAAATGTATTTTATTTCGTATCACATAATTATTTTCTAAATTATTCCGTAGCTAATGCGACGAAAATTCAATAAATAAAAACATGGAAATGCTTGTGCGAAAAATCGGCAAGGCGTTTTTTAATTAAATTAAGTAACTTTGCCGTGAGTGGCCATCTTGGAATTATATTACCTTTTCCGATATAACTTTACTCAAAGATACCGTGCGGCGGGTTTTATCTTCCTAGATAACAAAACTTTTCTTTTATTTTATTAAATGAATTGCTTCCCATCCTCTAAATTTTAATTGTTTGAAGAATGAATGCCATATTGAAAGCCATTTACTCCAACTATTCAAGAGTGCAATGTGGTCTCATTTCTTCTGTCTACATGGCATGTATGTAGATTTTGATTAGTCAAAACCTAATGTTGGAAATTATCTGCAAGGTTTGACCAAAAATTCCCAATTTGGCCGCCGGACTAAATCGTTTTCAACAGAATATAGTCAACAAATGATAAGTGTGAAATGTTTAGCGTGTTTCAGAATTGCTGATTAAATGAATTTCCTGCATAGAAGGATGGCATATCCACATTTTCGTGAACGACAATGATAACCACTGAAATATGTTTAAACAGTAAAAAATCATTAATCGATATACTGGTATTCACTTACTCGTCCCTGAAAGTGAGCCCGGGACCTACAATGTATAAAGTGACAATAGTTGAAATACTAGTCAACCACAGACGTAGCATAATGAGCGAGTCTGCAGTAAAGTTTCTCTCGACATATACAGAGATAGACCAGAACGTTTTCAGACAAGTGAAACTCAGTAGATATAAGCAATCGCAAACGAGGTAGGTCACATATTGACGGTATTTCTACAACTTGATATGAACATGGTCAATATAATGGCGCTCTCATCTGAACTGGTTTTAATATCCATAGTCGTACAGCTCACAACACTTGTAACACGTTAGTTTCTCTCTATCACAAGTCCTTGATAAATACTGTAAATATCGAACCGTTAAACACACCAATACGACGAAATTGTCCAAAAAGCTAGCACTGACCGTATGGCATAGTTGTTTGCGACCTGGTTGATACTTCCCCACTCACGTTGGTGATTGTATTCCTCCTCGGGGTCAGGTACCTGCATAGCAAAGCAAAAACGTAATGAACACCAAATCTGGTGCATGTAAGACATCGATTTGTGAAAATTGACCACCAAGACAGTTTATATCGATTAGCAGCTTTGGATTTCGTATCTTACATTGTCACGGGCCATGTTGCTAATGTGAATATCAAATAACCTGAAATAAGATGAAAATAAATGTGGTATTGCATGAAGGTTATTCTTGGAATCTGTTTTTGGCTGAAGTTCCTGTTGTACGCTTAGTGTTTGGCTAAAGTTGTTTCTTGAATAAATGAACATTTTGTGATTACGGTATATGCGAGATGAGACGAATTTACTTACTCTTCCACTACGACAGCACCCGTCAAACCTTCAGTGTAATAGAAATGAATATATACAATTAAACTCAACTACTGACTGTATGTACACAATACTTTTTTATTCAATTCTTGTTCAGATTTATTTTTACCCTAGCATTACCAACTAAGTTGATCCATGATACATGACCAGTTGGTGAGTAGTAATAGCTCATTTGATTACAACGTTCATGCTACATAATCATTGTTATTACGAGCGTCTAGTCCGTCATTCATAATTCAGCCGTCGTCCATTAAAGATTATCAGCGTCTATAATCCAAAGACCTATTCCATATTCAATATAACAGTATTAGCACCAAATTCAAAAGGACAATCATAGTATACATAAATATAGGCTAGTTTCCTGCAAGAGAGAAGCGGTCAACAGTTTTCAATGATGCCGACAAGACATCATGATGTTCCGAAAATATAAAATCCGTATCGCTGATCAGTATTCTTAATCCATGATCATCGCTGTAAAGTCGTCATCTAGAGAATGATGTATCTCAGTCACGCTTTGATTGTGACTGTTCATATGAGCACCATGAGGATCTTGAAGTACATGGGTTCATAAGGCCCCTAGTCCCACGTTAAGCGGGTCATAATCATATCATCGTGATGACTCCGGGACTCTGCAAGGTTGTCTTCAACGAACTTAGACTATAACCAAGTAAGCTTCCATATAGGGACGATAGATTTGCAATATGTTATAAATTGCTTACCACATAGAGCAGTTTCTTGGTTTCCACCAGTCTCCATGATGCCAGTGGGCGTTGGGCCAATGTACCTAGAGTTGACAAGCATAAACATCAATATCTATTCTCACAAATGGTTAAAGTCTACTCTACCGATAAGTGCATCGGCAAGATAATTTATGGTGCTTTTCTATCGTTCTCTATTACGATTTCATTTCTAACTATTCAATTATTATACCTTTTCAATCAAATTGAGCCTATCCTGGACATATCGTTTTACATGATATGATTTTGTTTAACATATAGTGTGCATATATTGAAACATAAGTCACAGTGCACGTGGAATTGGAACACATGGAATAATAGTAACAAAAGATTAATACAGTATCATCAGCTTTGACATATTCCTCCATGTTGTCTTTTTATATTTCATCTCCGAGATCCATTCACCCACGATTTCTTCGAAAATTGACGGAAAAGAAATTTGCGAAAACTTCCTTCAAACGCTTACTTCATTATTGAAAATATAACATCATATGTCTGATTGGTATACATCATAAGGACTTATTACTATAGCATGAATATACTCACTCGTCGTCGACTTTAGCTCCCGGTAATCCTTAAAATAGAATTATATTATTGTGGAATATATTCTGATATTATTCTGATGGAATATATTGTTATCAGTGTAACCAGTAATTGTTGGCAGCATTGGAAAGTTAATATTGGCATCCGATTATTTTTAGGATAGCCCTTTCGTCGTTGAGTACAGCTCTTGTATTTACAGTTGGCGATTTGTGGCATACTTTGAGAGTCGCAATTCGAATCACGTATTATAAAGGGGTCACGTCCAATCGATCGAGGCGGTTTCTCCATAACCAAGTAAAACCGATAAATATCTCGCCTCGAAAGGTCCCGGATTGCCCCCGGTTTTCTCTCGAAGCAGACGACCGTCTCCATCTCCCTCGAAACAATTCGACTTGCTTCGACAATGGAATCGAGATGCCTTCAAATGAAGGTTTAAACCATGCGAAAGATGTATGCTCACACTATATAAACTTATCAGTGGCAGCGAGATCACAATCTGCGAGTACATATGCATTGAAACACGGATACTGAATTAGATTGAACATAAATATTTTAACATTTTGTAATTCCGTCTGGAGATCTGTACTCGCATATTTGCTCTGACAACGCAATTGCTCTACACGTTATGTATGGGAAGAAACAAACATGAACAATTCAAATTGTATCCGCTGGCTCATTATTATTAAGTGTAACTGATTTCAAACCTGCTTCTAGAATTTAAATCACTATATGAGATACGCAAACGGTGCATTTAAATAAATTCCGCAAGTCAAGAATAGAATTCCATATGTCTCTCGGAAATATATCAGAATGAGAGACCTTTATTGATAATAATTATTCGATAGCATCTTGCGTTGATAGCAAAATGTATGCGACCGTTGGTCCACACATTCATTGCACTCTGAGTTTGGCGTTAATTACTTTCATTATTTGGTTAATTTGGTGGGCAAAGAAAATCAGCAATACATAACAGAAGTCACGCTAAAAGTTGTTTCATTTTTTTTTTCTAACAAATAACTTAACCTCTCCCCTTCTCTATTATTTTAAACCGACTGTTTATCACGGGCCGACTTTGGTGGGAATTATCAACATCTCTAGTTCCGACTGTCAGTATTTCTGCTAACCTCGTCCATGCAAGCTTATGTCAGAAATAATCTTTGTTGATACAATCTCCTTATTTGTACTATATCACAGGGCAAAAATTCCCAGAAAAAATGCAAATCAGCAATGAATAATATCAAATTACAAAACAAATTGCACACCGAGGTTAATAAACTGATAGCTGAAACTTGCCACACTGTACCCTTGGGTCAAACTCGATCACAAAAATAAAAAAATCCAAGATAGCCGCTTTCATGACGTCACAGTGACGACATTTTCAAAACGGCACTTTTGGCCTATTTGGTGGTCAGATTTGAATTTTGTTTTTATTTATACAATTTCTCCACAAAAACTGCATGATAAATTAGTGAATATTAATGCGGTGTGAAATAAAGTAGGAATTTTAAAAATGGCGAAAACATGACTTTTCTGGTACTCCACATGGTCGCCATTTTGAATTTACCCATGATCCTCTGCTCGAGGGGTTATGCAAATAGGCTCAAAATGACACCAATGTGTTAAACTATAAAGTCACGGAGTGTCAGCTCTCAGTTTTGTGTCGTTTCGGTAGAGAAGCTAATAAATGATCAAATTAACGGCAAAAACACGGACATAGAAACCGATACCCCCTTCGAGATTATCGATACATTTTGTATCCATCTCGAAAACCGGGGCGTGTCGATCGAGATTGAACCGAAAGCAAACCGGGAGACGTCACCCGAGGTTCTGCCTTCCCGGTTTTAAAAACCAGGAGCCTACCGCATCCCACAGTGAACCAATCACATAAGTGACTTCACATATATACAGGCGTCTAGTCCTCCATTCAATATTTATCCGTCGTCCATCAAACAATTTCCGCGTCAATAATTCAAATTGGAGCGATATGCAAGACGTGGGGAAAATTGACGACGTGTGGCGACTAAAAAGCAACCATATGGCTCTAAAGGAAAGCATCCCACGGCAAATAACATTCAGACCCGAGAATACGGCGGAATATCGGACGTAACCTTAGTATCTCAGGCGCGCTTTTATTGCAGCTGTTCATGTGGAGACTATGAAGTATCCACACGGTCCCTAGCACCGGCTTAGGCGGAATTAGATACGCTAGTTCGGGAGCTGTGATGACAGATCAGCTCCAACAAGTCATCTGATGTTAATCGATGAGCATCGTAAACGTCTGATGGAGTAAACGCCTCACCATGGGGTAACCTGGTAAAAGCAATACCCAGAGAAACTAACCTGCAATTCCCCACGTCGAACGGCTTAAATTTCCCACCAAAACAAAACCTAATTCATATTCAAACAGCATTAGTACTAAATTCAAAGAAAAACAATCACATGAACATATGTTACAGCAGGCCGTTACTAGGCTTAACGATCACTCCCCGGAGAGGGAGACATCTGTCAACTGTCGGTCAACTGCATTATAAATTAGTAAATAATAATCTGATCTGAAATAAAATAGCCTGTTCTCACTTTTCCTAGCAGAACAGCAATAATCGTGAAGAAAAATGAGAAAAACATCAGTTTTCTGGTACAGGTACTTCACATGGTCAACACTTTGAATGTGCACATGATCCCCTGCTTGTGGGGTTATGTAAATAGGTTCACAATGACCCCATTATGATAAACTACAAAGTTACCGAGTATCAGCTCTCAAGTTTTCATTATTCTGGAGATAGGAGGAGAATAGCAGGGGGAGGGAAAGTGCCTCCCCCCCCCAGGTCAGGTAGGGTTAATCGTGGTATATGTTGATTAAACGTGAAGTTTCAACATGGTGACTAGTTATTTCATACAATTTTGTTGTGCGATAATTCGCCAAATGGCATATTAGCTGTCAAAGTAGACCATCGTTGTCGTACAGCTACTTTCTGACCATTACCTAATGCGATTACAGCATATATTTTCCAATCATAAAACTCAAAGCCTAACTCAACACAAACATGACAAATGGTATATCGTCTAAAAAATCGACATTTTGCTGACATATTGCTGATCACGACGTGAAACCAAATTTTCTCTCTCGCCTGAAAATATTAAGTTCCAACCTGAGCCTACAGATAATGAACCCGTTCTCGTATACCCGTATACGTATTGATTATCTCCCAATATATATCCTACACGAGTTCATCCCAGTTCATCTAGAAGCGTGTTTTTTTTACATTCAGCCACATTAATGATTACAGGATTTAAACAACTTATATTTACCGCAAGCTGAAGGTCCGCTGTCGGCGGGGTGCTCTTCAGTAAAGTTACTCGGCCTGGGAGCGAGGTACCTGAAAGGAAATTTATATTCCCAGGAACAACATTCCGAAAAAGAGTTAAGTGAGCTTTCCGTCTCATTTCTTCAATGTATTCGGGATATGCCCAGAGATCCGTTATAGAGTCATGGAAAACGTCAGAATGAGCTTACTGTAGGTTGCCGAAGTGCTCCTCTCTCCTACATGCGTAGAGGAAAACAACGGATTTGCTTCTTTGAACTTTTTCGAACCAAAATCCCTAATTATTTTATTAAAACATGTCTATTTAACTTCATTTTAATGTTTTGTGTCATTAATTAGCATTTAATTTATACAGGGAATTAATGCCGGGAAACTGAGAACATCTTTAAAATATGTTTGTCATCATACGGGTTGGTAGGTAGGCAACTATTCAGTCTTGATATTAATTTCATATTATGGCATATTAATATGAACTTGGTTGAGCTTAAGTAATCTACAAACGGAGCGGTTTGTAAGACGAGTGCAAAAACAGCTCTCTCAGAG
This sequence comes from Hanleya hanleyi, assembly GCA_036873755.1. Classification (NCBI taxonomy): domain Eukaryota; kingdom Metazoa; phylum Mollusca; class Polyplacophora; order Lepidopleurida; family Hanleyidae; genus Hanleya; species Hanleya hanleyi. The sequence goes on along the minus strand of JAVTVY010033220.1, from coordinate 58,878 downwards.
CTCCCTTATCAAGTTCTCCGTAGCATATTATAGGTTAGACGACACCATTTATATTCCTTGCTTTTTATGTAGTAAATATGGCCTGCACATCTCCAGAAAACTGTGTTTCCACCATTTAGTTGCAGCAAATTTACCGACAAAATGAACACAAGATGAGGGGCTCTTTTTTAATCAGAACACTAGGCAAATCATCACACCGCAGAAACTGGACATACCATATTAGTCCACGTGGCTACCCGACTGTCACAATGTGGCTTTCTGCAGACATTGTTCTAGAGTTTTTGTGTGTTTTTCTTTGTCAAATAATCCTGAAAGAACTTAAATATTAATGATACCAACCATTCCTTCCAATCATGAATAACAGTCAATCAACGGACCCCCGTTTTCTACGGTAGTTCATCCTCTACCCACAATTAATGGCGTCGTCTAACCTAAAGGATGGATGGCAATTTCCGGGAGCTCGACCTCATACCGGAATTCTGATCTGTTGTAGGCCTCATTAACATTGAGACAATATTAGGGATGTCCGTACGCCTGCTAGTGAGCGGCGAGCGATCCCTCGCGCGCGATTATTTCGCGGCTAAACCACCTTTTATGAGAGTAACCGCTCGCCCTACCAATCTGCCAATGCAAAAGAATTGATCAGTTATATTCTATCAAACATTCTCAGAAATTCAGAACAGTGCACTGTATAATTGGAATGATAAGATTAAACAGGAAGTTCGAAAGGTCATTTTCCTTAGTTTCGGTGTTGTCACCTTGAATACCATTAGGCCCAATGACAGAAACAGACGCGTGTTAGGAAATCTGTCACAAGACGTCGTGCTATTAATTGGCAGTTGAATATACGAAACCTTAAGGATTTAGTTTCGTTTGTACATATATTGAATACTGGCAAACAACTTGCCCTAAGACCGTACGTCCGGGAAGTGAAGTCCAGCGGAAATTCGTGGTACAACTTGAAGCAAGAAATAAACTCACTTAGTTTTACTAACTCAGGCTTGTTCTGATAACAGATTGACGAAACTTCGAAATTGAAAACGTCGGTTTCTTCTCTTCATCCTTTTTAGTTAAATGATAGTTTCATAATACTCACACAATTGTATTGATATTTGAATTTTTACTGGACTGGACTTTTGGTTATATACAAATACCCTGGTTCTAATGTTTTGTTTTCTGTTCTCGAATGGAGGGAGTAGTTTTAGATGTAATTGTATCGTAGCACATCCAAATAATTTTACTGTAAAAAACAGTGCCAATTTTGTTAACAGTTTACATAGGCTATTTTGCCTGCATGCTTCCCTCTCACCTCTAATTCGAGGGGTGGGCATATAGCAATCATTTTGTCCGTTCGTCTGCCGGACCGAACCGGTTGACATGTCGCTTTAGCGGATTACTATTTGATGTACAACTTCGAAACTTACATGGCAGATGCTTAGTAACGTGTAGATGTGCATTGTCAAATGTTTACCAGGTTCGATGATTATCCACCTATTTATGGTTCTTTATCTGCCACATAACTGTATGATGTAGTACATTATTATCTAGACTCCCTTATACATGGTTTGAAAATTCGTAGATGATGCTTATTTTACCGGTTTCAATGATTTCCCCCAGGGTTATGACCCTTTATCCTTCACATCACTATAATGTTCTTTTGTACATACGTTTTGCGCACTTACAAATTTACAAAGTAGTTTGAAATTTCCATGGTAGATGTGCACTGTTAGGATTGTTTCAATGATTTCCCTCAGGGTCAACACCAATATATGTTATACCTTACTACAACTATACCGATAACTAATTATGTATGAAAAAATGTCATTCCCACAAAATAGGTCCCTTTGCTTTAAACAAACACTCGCCAAGATGTAGAGTAGGCAATTACTTACTCGGAACTAAAATTGCGTTGGCTTAACCGATATCGAACTTTACTTCTCATTCTATCAGCATAACACAATTACTTACTCGTCATCCACGACAGCGTCCGGTATTCCTTAAAATAGAAGTATATATATATATTTATTGGATAATCTAATAATTTCCTCGAAATATGAGATGGTAAACCTGTATATCGGTTTACATGAGAGCGTCCTTATTCTACAAAATACATTGTTCCAAGAAAAAAGAGGGTCGCTTTATCTCACATTCTGTTTTTTATTTACCGCCGATGCACATTAATAAACTTTTCTCGTAACATCAGTCTTCCGGCTACCACATTGCCGATGTCATAGTACCGATAGTAGATTAAAGCACGAGAGAAGTTTTCTGGTGACACCACCACAAGAAGCCCAGTTGCCAAAACTTTATATCTTTCTGGCAATTAGATTGTGCATTTGCCGCAAGCCTACAAGGATGTTCAACAGTTGATACATTGGCACACAGAGAAATAAACTTCCTATCTGTGCAGGTCAAACTTCAGACTACCCACATTCACCAGCCATTGTCATTAAATTTTATCGCGTTTAAAATTTACCTTGGGTATCACTGGCGCGTCTTGTTAATTGGTGTGATCCACATTCCGGTCTGACCCTTGTGCAGAAAGAGAAGAATATTACAAGTAGGACACGAAAGGCACGCCGATTACAACGTTCAGGATATTACATGATATTAGGATAACGCATTCCGTGAAGTATTTGCACAAACGGCTTCAAGTCAATTTTATCTCCCTCCCGATCAAACATTTAATTAATAGATATCTCAATAATAGTGCTTGTAACAAACTGTTGGGACTTACTCTCCAGCGACATAGTCGTACCGACCTGAAACAACACAAGATATTCAGAAATTAGCTGCATGACAACCAACCGTCTCAATTCCAAGCATCTTGTCAACCAAGCCAGTTCAAACATGAAAAAGTTGCTTTGATAAAATGATTACTGTATACATACATGCTACAAACAATTGCTTGCTTTAGTTGATTGGCGATATCGAAATTACCATCTACGAGTCAATAGCCAGACTATGAACACTGTGAACCTACCTCGCCTAACTGTAAACTGGGCCATTGGAACTGTTGTCCCTCTTCCCGGTGACTCGGTATTGAATCTAATTGTACAATAAATTTCATGTATGAATATAAAATCAAGTCCCCACAAATAGTTTACTGTATGACTATAATACCACAAGTGGGATAAACACATACCTTATCTAACATGTGTACAAATCCACATAGAACATTTGCAACAATGCATAGCTAATACACTGTAGTCCATATATATATATACATAGAATTTACTTGTTATGTAGAGCTCACGTGCCTCTGAATAACATATTCTGTCACTTCACTAAAGACAGAGTCACCCTTCACATCACAGCGAGAAATTAAACTAATCAAATCGCTGTCGCATGACTCAATTATTGCCCTGTCTGAAGGCATACCCTGTCTCCGACAGAAGCTCCCCAAAAGAAGCGCTCCAAAAGATGGAACATTATTTATAAAGGTGAAACTTGCACTGCAATCATATCAGTGATGTAAGAGCCATCTACACGAGTTACTGTACATCACACATTATAAAAAAGATTCCATGTTGTAGTGTTGGACATGTTGATATATTAGCTCGAGAAAAGGTGATATAGAAGCCCGAGACCACTATTAAAAATAGTCCCGATCCCCCTTTAGGCAACCTTTGCCAAAGAAGAGTATCGTTTTGAATTCCTCTGTTGCGACGAATAATCGCAGGCCAGTAAGGAGTGTTCGGATAATGATATGTGTTTGGTTTCGATGTGAGCTGGATTTTAACTAAAGGCCTAATAAGGTGCTGCTCAGAGGGACTATCTGTGTGCCTGTGCATCGCTTTCACAAAGCAGAAAAAGGCCAATTATGACGCCATTTGTACTAGAACGCATAACTCAAGATCGAGTTGGGCAACACCTGTTAAGATCTTTGTCAGGATGTAGCACTTTGAAAATTCCTGTCCAAATATGAAAGTCTAGACTGCGATGGGAAATCGGTGAGGTGCAATTACACTAACATAGCCGTCAATGTAAATTGTGAGAGTGGTCTTAGGAGCGTAGCTCGAGTTGTAAATCAACTTACGAGACAATTAAAACTAGAGAATGTTGGCGCGCGCTACATGTATGGAGAGAAATCGTTGTTCGGCGTGGAGAATTTGCTTTGAATAATAGTATTATTCAACACTCTGACGTGGTACATAACAATTATTCAACGTTATGGCTAGACATGATTACATCATCACTGAACATCGCAATTAGGAGAATGACAAGTGGCAGGCTCCAAAAAATGAATACATTACGAATTGTCAATAGGTTTAATAAATAATATTATAGGTTTTCTTTTGTCCGCTTCTCTCTTGCAGGAAACCAACTTGAGTGTTTATTCTATTTGTTCCATATACATTTGGAATTGGCGCTAACTGTCATACAAAATAGGTCTTTCAGTTATTGACCCGAATATCATTTTATGTATAACGGCTAAATATTGAATCTCGGCTTTGAATCTGGCTAAACTTAATGTACGTAGCCCAAATATGAGGAAAATAAATATTACAGTAGTAATGGCTTTAATGGAAAGAAGGCATTCTTAACCTCATCATTACAGGCACGGGATTTTCTTATCAGAACATTAGCACGAACTCAGTGTTCTCTATAATATAATATAATATAATATAATATAATATAATATAATATAATATAATACTGGAATATGAATTTACTCACACGTCGCCAGCTTCAGCACCCGGTAGTCCTTAAAATGTAATTACATGTATATTATTGTGTATATATATTCTTCCGTTACCGATCATAGTTGCTATCTAACCTCAATTCATATTCACATTTTCTTTATTTGTTTGTTACCAGTGTAGCCAATATATGCAACACGGAAGATAATACTGACATACAATTATTTTTAGAGAGCCCTTTCTTGGTTGAACGCTATTTCTTAGAGCTCTACCTGGCCTGTGGGGGTCATTATGGCCCCCCCCCCTGCCGAACATTCTGCGATATCTCCGGAACGGCAAAATAGTTGGGCACTGACACTCAGTAACTTTGTAGTGTTTCATATTGGAGTCATTTTAAGTCTAGTTGCATAACCCCCGAGCAAGCAGACGATCATGTGTAAATTCAAGATGGCGTCCACGTGAGGTACCAGAAAATTGATGTTTTCGTCATTTTTCTTCAAAATTTATGCTTTTCCTCAGAGAAAAAGTGGCCAGAAACTATTTTCTTTCACATCAGATTAATATTTATAAATTAATCATGCAGTCTTTGAGAAGAAATTACGTAAATAAAAAAAATCGAAAATCGGAACGAAAAGTCGACAAAAATTGACTATTTTAAATGACGTAACTGTGACGTCTTCAAAGCGGCCTCCTTGGATTTTTTTTACATTTGCTGGTAGATGCTGACCCAAGGGTATGGTATGGTAAGTTTCAGTCCGGCACCAGGTTACTCATCGCCAGTGTTAAGTACAGACGTACTAATCCACTTTCCAAGGAAACGAGGAGGGCAAGTTGTCTACGGCTCTTATATTTACCGTTGACGATTTGTGGCATACTTTGAGCGTTGCAGACTTTTAGGGTCGTGAGTTAGAATCACAAACGGGAGCCAGGACGACGTCACAGTGACATCATTTTAAAAAAGACGATTTTTCGATCAGATTTTTCGTTTTTTGAATTTATGCATTTTCTTCGAAAAAACTGCATGATACATCAGTAAATAATAGTCCGATATGATATAAAATAGGTTTTACTCACATTTCCATGCAGAAATAATTAAGAAAATATCACTTTTCGTTCTGGAGATACGAACAAAAATCAAACGGCGTGGCGGAAAGTGCATCCACTTAGGCTAGATAGGGTTAATTGAACATATCCCTCGAACATTGTGATTGGTTAGTCCCTACGACTTTGACGATATCTCCAATAAGATACTCAGGAGATGTGAAATGTGTTAAACAAAAACATGTCATCGATGCGGATCAGGCGACCTGATTGGCAAATCTAATCAATTTGAGTGGGCTAGCGGCCGTATGAACTTATGTATTTCAAGATCCTCATAGTGTTCATATGAACGGACACAATCAAAGCTTGACTGAGATACTTCATACTCTAAATAACCACTTTATAACGTTTATCAAATGGATTAAGAATATAGAGCAGCGATACGGATTTGATATTCTTGGAACATCATAATGTCTTGCTGGCATCATTGAGAACTGTTGACCGCTTCTGTCTTGCAGGAAATTAGCCTAGTTTTATGTACCCTATACTATGATTTATCATTTTAATTTGGTGCTAATGTTATTAGCTATTTTAGATCTTTTGAATATGGACGCGGAAAGTCTTCAACGGACGACTGAATATTGAATGACGGACCAGACCCATGCATTTTTCGCCAAAGGACATAGTAGCTGTCATATTAACCCATCGATGTCATACGGTTACGTATTCGTGCATAAGCAAACGCATTAACTCATCTTGACAAACAACTCTAGAAAATTATTACCCACGAGGTATAGAATCTGACTATTATCTAATTCCATTATATATTCTCCAATATTAACACTCGATACTTAACTGAAGGCAAATATGACAATCGTCGCCTCTCAAAAATGAAAAAAGAAAGTAGCTCCATCCCAAGTCTACAGATGATAAAATCATTCTCATGCATTGAATACTGTAGTCAAAGACAAGACTTATATGCTTATCTCTATGTATCACATGCACAAAATTATATTTACCTGAAGATTCACGGTCGGCGGGATAAGCATCGTCATACTCCTTAGTAGCTTCGTTCGACCTGAGAGCGAGGTGCCTGAAAGTCAAATTATATTGCCCAGGAGCAACATTCCTTAATAAAGTGAAATGAACATTCCGTCCGAATTCTCCAATATTGTTTAACACATACTCGCTGTGGTGTAGCCTCAGCTGATTACTAAATCGGAAACAAAAATAGGTTGGCCTAACCGATATAAAACTTATTTCTCACTATGATAACAAAACATATATTTACTTACTCGTCATCCACAGCAGCGCCCCGTAATCCTTAAAAATAAAAGCATATGTATTTATTGGATAATTGACAGAAATCCACAAAAAGTGAGCTGTCATTCTTATATATCTGTTTAGAAGCAACCATCCTTCTACCGTTTTCCCTCTCTTTATTCTACAACAGAAATTATTCCAAGCAAAAATACAGGTCGGTTAATCTCAAAGTTTTTCTCATAACCTCAGTCTTCGTTCTCCTGCTATTTCCAATGTCATAGCATGGATAATGAAATCAAGCACGAGAAAAGGTCTTATCATAATAGAAAAAGACGCCCAGTAGCAAAATCGCGATTTTCTTAGTATTGGCCGCAGGCCTCTAAGGGATATCAACTATTGAATGCATAAACATGGCAATCACACGCTGGGTCAGCACATACTGAACAACAGCTAAAATTGACTTCAACATACGCCCGCACAAGTACCATTTTTAAACGACTTTTCCAAAGTACATCATTGCCTTGTTTGAGATTTCAGTGTCTCCAGACCTCTTTATTTCAAAATCAAAAGGGTGATTCTTCTCTATTGGTGTCAAGGTATAGCCGAAGGACACAGTGGATAATCTAGAACTGTGTCGTAGCGATGTGTCCCGACTAGCAACACATTCTGCGATGGATAGCTAAAATGTCCCCCGTTAAAAGTTTCCCTCCACCACCCGAATAAACGTCCTTGCTCAATCAGTCCCAACCCTTATCTCACGATATCAGAGCATGCACGAAGATTGCCGAAGTTCTAGGTTCGGGCCAAAACCGGTTTGGAGTAGTTCTATTCGGAAGTAACCCGGATGAGGCAATCTCCTGGCATGTACGATTTATTTCGAGGTAAAAGGGCTAGCAGTTTGGATAGTAAAGCTATCTCTGCAACACCCCTCCCCGTTTTCTTTTTGGCGAAGATCTTACTTCGCCCTGATAGAACCCTTCCCTATCTAAGGCAACCGCCTTTCCAGCCCTGACAACAATTACTAAAATACGAGACAAAGACGTGAATTCTCCATGTTATATCACGTGTGTCAAAATGCGTAACTTGCAGTGTACAAAAGTACACTGCTCTCTAAAAGCACCCAACTTCAATAAAATGGCAACCATCTCACTAGTCCAGTCTCATTACCAGACTGTCTATAATTACACCCAAACCCACTAAAAATCTCACCCAAATGGCCAGCCTCATGGGACTGATCACTTTATTTCTCAGAAATATAATCCGCAGCCCAGCCTACCAGCTTTACGGCCCCAATAAATATAATCAGCCGCATGGGACTGCTCACCTTCATTCTTAAAAATATAATCCGCAGGCCAGCCTACCAGCTACATGGCATACAACCCACGACTGGAACAATCCTCTAATCTAATAGCCGGCCAGACTATAAATTGTGCTCCTCATTCTCTCTCCCCTAATAATTTCAAGGCTCGTCTTCACCAGCGGCCAACACTTTCTATTAGAGAGGGAACCCACAGGGACGAATGTACGAGGAGCCAGCAGTCTGCGTGCACTCAGACATAATGACCAGCGCACACCCGCCCTAGCAAACGGCTACCTCACCAGAGAGAATATCTGTAGAGGGAGAACATAACCATAATTGCTACACCTTCACACAAAAAGAAATCATTGAGCTCATAACTAGACGAGGGTTGAGACTATAATCAAATAATGACGCATTTATTCACTCCCCGAGAGGTGGCTATCCTGCCCCACCGGATTCACCATAAATCATAACGCGTACTACAAAATGTCGGATAGACAACTCTCACCAGGGCTTCATGGTGACGACATGGGATGAAGAGGGACGTCTTCCTCAACCCCAGGTCTCCGACATGGCTACCCGCACTACATATTCTCTTACTATACACTGTGAGAAATATTGTGTTGTTTTAACACAATTTTGTGCTAAAATGGCTTCAACACAAACTGCTTTGTGTTGAAATCAACATGGTTTTGTGTTAAACTTAATATATCAACACAAAATTGTGTTGAGTTCAATACAAATTAGTGTTGATTCTTACACAATTTGTGTTATTTTCAACACAATTCTGGTGCTAAAATGGCTTCAACACAATTTTTTTTCGCAGTGTATCTCCTCCATGTCACTCCATATATTAACTTCACCACAGATTTCCATGAACGTGTCACATAACTTAACACACACAGAAAACCCCACAAAGAACACACAGTTATACAATCTCAACAGAAGTCACATAGAAACGCGAGTGACGCGTATATCTACCACACAGAATCTTCACACAGAAATTCTCTAATCACGCAGCAACCATCGAACCCAGGCGTCCAGCACCCGGTTTCCTCACACAGACTACATAAACACACCTAGTTCATCACAACGCATCATATTCTCCCATAACTTACTACAAGTATAAGGCACCGTTTCCAATTATCGTTCGCGAATGAATCGTTTATTTCGTCAAATTTTCTCGAAGTCGCGATTTTCCAAGGCGCGAGGGAATGTTTTTTTTTCCTTCAAAATAAACGATTCATTCGCGATCGCTGTTCGAATGGTTTTTTTTCTGTTGGCAATCGTTTTTCAATCGAGAAAATTCTCGCGAATAAAAAGCGATATCGCGATTCAATCGCTTTTTAATCGAGAAAATATAAACGATTGAAAAAAAAACGATTGAGGATTATAGCCGAAAGCAGTACGCCATTGGTTCAGCCTGACTGACCCGCATACACGTTCGAGTTTCTAACACTTCAGTCAGACTATATAAAGTTCGATCATTTTTCTTCTTCCTTTTCCATTCTTTGCCTAGTGTAAAACTATAGCGTGTTTCTGTACAGTTGGCGGTTATATAGATACGATGGGGATATTGAAAGAAATTGAAAAAATATCTATATATATACATAGGAATAATGGTTATGCATATAATTATAACTTCATATTTACATATATTTTGTACGGGACACAGACCCGGATATGGTCAGATTGGGTCATTTGCACTTGCAATTTCGTCTATTATTTTGGGTAATTCTGTGTTGTAAAGCTGGTATTATTCCAGATTTCTTGTGTAGTATTTTTCGTGAACGTTTTTGGTATCTGTGCAAGCTGAAATTTTTGAGTTGATTCGTCAGATTTTCGCTGTACGCGTGGTTTTTTGTCCTACGATCACCATTTTCCTATTGAATATAACATTGTCATACGGGGTTTTGAGTCGTCGAAAGCACTTAATTATTAATATATAGCGCGGGCAATTTGTAAAAATTGTCACAACTGGTTAATCCAGTAAGAGATGAAATTATATACTATTCAGTTGCGTAAGCGGTAGGTGCTGGGATCGATCCCAGGCCGGGTCATACCTAAGACTTGAAAAATGGAACTTGTTGCTCCCTCGCTTACGCTCAGCATTAAGAGGATAGAACAAGGACTGGTTCGCTCGGTGTCAGTATAATGTGACTGAGTGGGGTGTCATGTCTGCCTACGGCATGATATTTCAGTGGGACAGCACTATAAAATGGCAGCATTAGATCTGCTCTGTTACAAGTAGGTTTCCCTGCCTCTCCCCCTTCCCTCCCTTCCCTTCCCCGTCGTGATATAGCTGAAAAAATGTTGAAAGCGACGTTAAACCCTATTCACTCACTCACTCCTATTCAGTTGGTTTTTGGCTTGAGCTTCCCTTTGGAATCATTCATAGTTCATTTATCAAAATATAAAATTAAAATAAAAATTATTGTACATATGCGAATCCAACCGTTATATGCGATTCAATCACCATTGTGATATGTATTTGATATGAATATGAAATCACTGCCGCGAATATTCTTATAGTAAATAAAATTAACTTGATGGGGATTTTTTTAACTTATTCACATCTCATTAGTTTAAAAACTGTACCAAAACATGAATGGATACCCTTTCCTAATGTATGTTTTACTATAACAAAATATACATATTTAATTACACTAATTTTCACCTTAATTAACCTAGAAATTCTCGGCTGGAGGGCTAAGCTGTTCTGGGTTATCGCCATGCGCCCATTCACACCTCTATGAAGCCTGTGCCATAATCATTCTGATAATGCAATCAACGACGAACTCAAATCCACTTATGACCTGTACCCGGTATTTACAAAACAAGATATTGTGACTATCATCCTGTATTGTTTATACCAAGTTGCATGAATATATGAGGAAATTATCGAAAGTATGAAGAGAATGACTGAACATAAATACATTGTCGACTCACACGATTATTGAATAAACATGTAATTTTGTCATTTACGCTTCGCCAGAATAAATCTGAGCGCGAACGTCACAGGAAGCATGGTACATGTATATGTATAGATATTTCCATCATACGCCCTACTTCGGCTTCTAGGAGACTATAGATCGTGAATCATATATATTATTCGGTTATCTTGCGCATTTATACAGTATAGTATAGTAATATAGGTTTTTCCATCGACAAATCCGCAATCAACATTACATGTAGTTCCCAGTTCGCGGATAGAGCGGCGTACGACGGCAACACGGCCTATGTGTCAAATATCACTCCGCCTCACGATTCTCTCGCGCCTTGAAAAAAACCCCGATTCTCTCGCGATTGAAGATTCGCGATCAAGAACGGATCGCGCATGGGTAAACGATTCAAAAACGATATCGCGAGAGAATGGTTTTTTCCAGAAAAGGTTCAATCGTTTTTTCTCATTTTTTTTCTCGATATCCTCGCGACTGATTCGCGACTGATCGTTTTTCAATCGAGAAAATTGAAGAAAAATCGCGACTGAAGAAAAAACGATTAATGGAAACCATCCCTAAAGCCGCAGCGCAAATCACAATTTTCGAACAGCATCCAACTCCCAAATACATGGCAGAGTTTCTCCCATATTACACGTGCGACGCCGCAGCACAAACCAATGTTTTCTACACACTACACGTACAGCGCCACAACACAAACCAGTGCTCAACACACACCGCAGTTCTCCACACACTACACGTACAACGCCACAACGTAAGCCAGTGTTCAACACACACCGGGGTTCTTTACACACTACACATGCAATGCCATAACATAATCCAGTGTTCGACGCACACCGGAGTTCTCCAACACACACGATAACTTCAAAACAATATTTCCAAATACACATTACATTACACAGCACATTAGCAACAATTTGGGTCTAGAACTCAACATGCTGTACAACAAAACAGAAATTCAAAAGTTCAATTCCACAATGCTTCAAATAAACATCCTGTACAACAAAATCAAATACAATTTCTCCTCCACTGCATACACGTGATGGCACACATGAACATATCCCCACAAAGCTGTCACTGACAGAACAAAATGGAGCCCACATTAAATAAATCACCACTCCATAAAAACTCAAACTGCAAAAAACCATCCTCTCCCAAACAACCAATACCCCATCTCCAAAATCCACTACACACCCATAGGCCGAGAGAAATTCAAAACCCAGCCACAGGCCGCCAACCAAGGGAGCCAATACCACATCTCCAGTACAGCGAAAATCTAACACAACCAGTGGTACCTGCCTAACCAGCATTCCCATACTGTTCATTCCCCAAAATGGTACCTGCCTAACCAGCATTCCCATACTGTTCATTTCCCGAATTGGCAAAGTCAACCCCTGGAGACTCCTAAAAATGGCTCAAGTGACCGGGTTTAAGGAACGAGTAACATAGTTGCGGTGGTCGGAAGGGCCGTGATGGCCAAGGGCGAGGGAACCTCTTATTTATTCCTTCCCTTACTGCCTACCAGCATCCTGGAAAGTTTCCCCCACTGAATCAACATTAAATGTCCTATATGTAACTGTCTGAAATCCAACTCTCTCAGATCATATCGTTATGATCTCACATAAGTCGAGGCTTCCGAGATTGGTGGACTTAAACCGTCACGCGGACATCGCCCCCATCAGATTCTTCCACCAATCCATCCCTTTTTCCCTTAATGAATACTATAAGTGCTCCAGAATATTTTAATCTTTTTTTCTCTCTTCTGAGAATCAACGAAAACAAGAACACCCAACACCATCTTACTAAAAACATCAAAATCAATTCAAACATAATCACACAAAACTGAAACAGAAAACATCCAACCTTGACCATACAAACCAGACAACTTTGACTCAAGACAAGGCTCCACAAATGACAATCTACACAACACCACAAACTATTGGGGACGATGTCGTAACGGTTCATCAATCACGGACTGGAGTGGGAATAAAACTTGTGACGCACAACCTGGTGCTCCCGGGAAGCCGGCGGTCAGAATTTCTGGCAGCCAGGCTGGCTACTTCCCGGTAAACCGAGGATGCCCACCACATATGGAACCCACCCCACCAGGCCAGCCATCCTGTGGATCACATAGCAATAGACATGTTGCAACAACTGATCTGATGGCCAAGAATGTCCCGGGGACCAGCGTCCGTTGTCATATCCTTTACCGTTACACCAAGGGCGAACACCTACCATATCAAAAATGTCCTCCCTCAGTTAAAAGACAGGAGCCGGACACTCGTGGCCACCGGACACCCCAACTTCAACACCACACATAGACTCCACCCCCACCAGGCCAGCCATCCTGAAAACCGCAGATTGATGAACACTCAGAAATATTCAGGAAATAATCCCGAACATCCCCGAGAGGGCAAGCTGCAATAATTGCTGCCGTCGCCGGAACGTGTCGGCCCGGGGGAAGTGGGCCTGGACCATAAGGGCCACGAAATCTAAGGAGAGCCAGTGTCCGGCGGAACCTCTAAAGGACGCAACCGGCAATCCAACGCGACCCTATTGTCTAGTTGACCCAATCGGCACCCATGAACATCCGCGCCTCCACCCAATTGACCCAACTGTTGATCCTATTCAACCATTTACTGACCTTGGGCGTATAATTCACTATCCATTTGGTCCAGACTTCCAAGAAGCCTAAACCTATTACCTGTCCCTTTTAGCCTATAGCTCGGCTATAAGCCTGACACTAAGCTAAATCGCCTACAGAAGATCTTTAAGGCTAACCAATCTGCCCTAATCCTTCAAGGCTACCACACATACATCTCGACTACTTCTCACCCCCTTCAATTTTTGGCAGTGCTTCCTCTATTATCATTAACACATTAATCTGCCATGTCAACCAACGTGGAATGATATATAATATATGCAAACAAGTAAAAAAAAAACCGAATCCAATCCACTCAAATAAATTCAACGACTCTCAGTGATTTTCCATTTCAGAAAGTCACTGAAATAAACGAAAGTCAACCCAAAGTGGAATAACATACGGTTGATGTAAACAATTAAAAAAAAAATACTCAATCACAATCCATTCAAATACATTCAAAGGCTTTCAGTAATTTTCCATTTCAGAAACTCACTGAAAAATGAAAGTCCAAAGTGGAATAACATACTGTTCATGCAAACAAGTCAAAAGAAATGAAGAATACCAATCACAATCTAATCAAATAAGTTCAAAAATTCTCAGTGATTTTCCAATTCAGAAACTCACTGAAACAAATGAAAGTCAGTCCAAAATGGAATGGCATACGGTTGCTGCAAACAATTCAAAAGAAAGAAAGAATACCAATCACAATCTAATCAAATAAATTCAAAAACTCTCAGTGATTTTTCATTTCAGAAACTCACTGAAATAAACGAAAAACAATCCACATATTTTGTCCCCTACAAAACACCAAATTTGACACCAAAAAAATAAATAATAGTGTCAACTCTTCTCGCTCAGTGATCCTCCACTCCACAAAATCAATGAAAAAAAATAAAACAGTTCACAACAGGATGTCCAAGTTTGACACCAAAAATAGCCCGTAGTGTCAACCTCTCAGACCCAGAAAATGAAAATATTTAAACATGTGCATTGCTCACGAGTTCAAAATAATGAAACACATTCATGAACAAGTGCACACGTGTTACCGCAGTCAACACGTTCCAGTGTGCCTATTCAGCTACATACATTAGCGAAAAAGAAAAAGAACAAGACCCATCTCCAGAACAAGCACAGCACGTGCTATCACACAGTCAACGCGTTGCCACTTCTCTGTTAATCTTGCACTATTTCAATTTACAACTAATTATAAATAGGACACTAAGGAAACCCAGGGTGGACCTGGAGAAAAAAAAATCAATTATCAATTGTGCCCGAAAACAAAACCAGGCCACCGGTGTTCGAAATGAATAAACCTTCAGTCAACACGGTCCCCCGTGCCTGGAGGAATGCAACACATAATACAAACTGGGTTTTAGATTGGATCACATCGAGGAGTTATAACTCCCGAGTTCGAATACAACCAGGAAATAGTCTGTCTTCTCAAGATGATAAACTGTATCAAAATTTAAACTCACTCATTCACAACACAAACATATATGTAAACTATTGGAAGGCTCTGATTGAGCTCAAATAATTTATGGAATAGCTTCAAATCTGGTTCAGCGGAAGTCAGAAACCGTTTGTGTACCACGAATAAGTGCTTTGCACACAACGGAAACTGAATTGTAACCAAAACACTATATAAAACTACTTTCCATACTCAAGATTCCTAAACCCTATATGTTTATTCTGATCTCGGGAAATAGTACTCTATCTTGGAAGATTCTGATTGAGCTCAAATAATTTAAGACAGCTTTAAATTTAGATTCGGCAAAGTCGGAAACCGATGGGATCCTATATCGGAAACTGACCTACATGTATACCCAATCCAGTCTATAAAGCCAATTTCCACATCTGAGAAAATCTACAACCTGAATGTCTTTTGAGTGAGCGAGTGAATAGAATTTAACGTCGCTTTCAACAATATTTCAGCTATATCACGACAACCCAACTAAGCATCACTCAGCCCAGGAAGGTCTTTCGATCAAGGAACCAGTACTCTCTCTTTTATTCCCCAAATAATTGTAAATGTGTAACCAAAGCCAACAACCAACATTTGTTGACATGCTTCCCTAAAACCTTCATCACCCCCATAGTGTCCAACATCATGAACAACCTTCAGTCTATCATTCAGACCCCTCACGGATGAAACATAGGCATGTTCTCATTCAATTAAATTTCAAACAAAACAATTTCCTGAACTGATCCAGAAGAGGGGAGAAAACAAAAACTGGAAATACATGTCATTAATTCAATTCAGAAGAATTGAAGGAAGTCTGATTACTATTACAAGCGTCTAGTCCGTCATTCATAATCCAGCCGTCGTCCATTAGAGAATATCCGCGTCCATAATCCAAAGACCTATTCCATTTTCCATATAACAGTATTAGCACCAAATTCAAAAAGACAATCATGGTATACAAAAACATAGGCTTGTTTCCTGCAAGAGAGAAGCGGTCAACAGTTTTCAATGATGCCGGCAAGACATCATGATGTTCCAAAAATATCAAACCCGTATCGCTGATCAGTATTTAATCACACTGACAACACCATGGTGTCGCCATGAATGTGAGCCGCATGACTGGCAATGCCCCAAACTATAAACTGAGCAATACAAATCACATATCGGACAACCAAAATGTAGGCAATATATATCTGGATTAATACAGAAATTGACCCGATGAACGATATTTTTAGCCAGCCAGTTGACAGCCGACAAATTCGACTATCACGAACACCACGACACAAATAGAACTATACAAATTAGGGACCAACTGTTCAAAAAATATCTTGAAACACAAAGAAAAAACGTATTTCCCTTTTATCGGGATGGGGAAAACGTTAGCAGAAAAAAAATCAAACGTTCTCAAATTAAATTGAGCCGCGAATAATCTGAGCATTTTCTATTAACCCACAATTGTATTCCCCACACAAACCCCTTACTTCAAGATGTTCTCATATACATTAACACTATCACATAGCAGAAATATCTCGCACAAAAGTCAATCCACACAGCGGAAATTTATCACACAAAAGTAACACCTGGAGCGACAATGGAGAAAAAACTCCTTAAAATTTTTAATTGTTTCCATATACTAGCTCTATACGATAAGACGGTACAAATATTTGAACATTGTATAGCCCTCCCGGGCTCAAATCGCATTCAATACAACTGAGTCAATTTATCCGGCTTTAACCAATATATTGGTCACGAACGGTCAACATGCCACTACTAATAACATACCGCGTTTATCACAGAACAATAAAACTGTATATACGACGACGCCAAGTTCAATAAATGAATAGAGTAATACACTATTTCCAAGAAATGTTGGCTAATTGAGCTGGCTATTTACCAGAAATATATTTAATTGCTGACCGAAATGAAAACATCAAGTCTCTCAAAGAGACGAAACGATTAACTGCCACATTACACAGACCTATATATGTTGTCGACAGTGCCAAATTATACCGCGTAGGCCTTATTCACAGCACAGCGCGTCTATCAAGGGGCAATACTACTGTATATAGGGCGACACCAAATTCAAGGAGTCAATGTGATACACTATTTACAAGAAATGTTGACAAGCTCAGCTGGCTTATACCAGAAATATATTTAGTAGCACAGACCGAATGGAGCATATTTAATAGCCCAGGCCGAATTGGACAGAACTGATTTCCCAACAAAGAGTGGCGAAACGATCAATTGCTATAATCACACGAACTTATGTGTTGTAGATGGTGCCGAATTTTATCCTCGAGTAGCCTAACTTAGAGCATAGCGCGTCCATCACAGGGCAACAATACTGTATATACAGCGACACCAAGTCTATTAAATGACTCCGACCGACACACTATCTCCTAGAAATGCCAGCCGGCCAAACACCAGAACAAATATTTGATAGCCCGGACTGAAATGAACAGAATCTCCCAAGGAAGACGAAACAAATAACCGTAACACCACACAAACCTGTGTGCAAATTACTATTGCCCGAGCCAACCAGCCAGACAAAGAAAAACTATTCCGCAATCAACAGCCCGCGAGCCGTAAAAGAACTCATACAGAATCGTCTACTAAAATAGCCCATATATGTCAGAATGGCCTCTCCCGGTAAAACAATTCGGCCTACAATCTACCCGTGAATAGCCGGCCAATACAGCAGGGGTTGTGGGTTCGCGAACAAAGGAAAAATGACCGGCTTCTATACCGTATTGCGTTTCTTTACCGGGAAATTTTATTTCGAGGTAACAGGGCTCGCAGTTTGGATCGTAAAGCTATCTCTGCAACAACTGGAGGGATCACATATCAAAGTGACAATGTTTACCGTGAGTTTGAGGTATATATGAAATTTTCTCACACTACACAAGCCCGAATTGGAAGTTGTATCAACGGATAAAGATGTTCTGCCATTTCCTGATCTACGGACTGAGTGACCTTGACCTTTGAACTTTTGACCTCTGTTTTGGTACATAACACATTATCTCACTCTAATTTATCCACTTACGAACAAATTCCATGTTTAATGATGTCGTGATTGTTGGGCCATGGTAATACTTTGAGTTTTGAGCCTCGATGATACGAAATTATTTTCTTCCCCTAATGTATCCGTTCAAAAAAAGCAAATGTTAAGGATTTCTTCAGTTTGCGATCACCGTAATCGTGAAGTTTTTACCTTGACCTCAAATTTGGTACATGTATCAAGGTCACCAAAAAAACTGTAATTTGTGCAATGATTTTTCGATATTTTGTCATTGACCTCATCTTTGATATGACAAATGTTGTCTCCGCCTGAGATATGTATTCCAACAAAAATTGCGTTTTTTTCGACATCGCAATTTTTATTTTTTTTTAATCTTTTTTGTATTGCTGGATGTTTTTACAATTTGCGTATCCCTCTAACACACCTACGTGTCCAGGACTGCCATTTACCGTTCATGGCACACTTTTAGCATGGATAAAATCTAAATTTTAACATGTGTAAAATCTGAATTTAAACCATATAAGAAGACAAATCAGAAGACCAGGAAACAAAACCAGCAAGCAATGAAAATAATAGAATATTAATAATGTGATCAATTAGTATGATCAAACCATGTTCAATTCCATGTATAGGGGGACAAAACTCGTTTAATTATCCTAAAATAACGTTCCTCTGTGTATTGTAGAATATCATATACTAATCTTGTATTTTAACCTAGATACCTTTCCGAAATAAAGCCAATTTGACCGTTGTTTATTAATTTAACCAATACGGTTTTCAATCTATACTTCCAGACCCTATTTTATACAACGTATTCAATAAGGAAATGGGCCTGCAATTTTTCATGAAGTGACGTGGTTAATCCCCTTTGGGTATACATGTTATCATGTTATTATCCTCTATTTTTGAGTACTAGAAAGTTTCCCTTTGACGGCTCCATAAGTCGAAAAACAAAATGGCATATTTGTTTCCAAAACGCCTTTAAATATTGGGACGAAAACCCGTCCGACCCAGAACTTTTGTTCTGATATTTTGAGAGTAACTCCGGCTTCCCCATAATCAATATCAGATAATTTAGGAATCTATTAGTTTATAATTTTCTACCTTTATATTCGGACTATAAATCCGTATAAAACATTTCACTTCTTTCAAGATTTTACTGGTGAAATTGCGAATTTTTCTGGCGTCTTCATTTTAGGGTCACAGCGATCTTGACTTTCGTCTTCGACCTCAATTTCGATACGCGACACATGGTATCCCTCGAGTGGATGCAAGCACTGTAAATTGTAGATAAAAAAGATCTCCGTATTTGTGCAGGCCAAACCTTAGAACTCTTCCATCAACCAACGATTGTCATGCAGTTTTTAAGCATTTCAAATTTACCCTGGGTATCACTGACGCGACTGCTGGATTGCTCTGGTCCACGATCCGTCCTGGCCCTTTAGACAGAAAAGAGAAGAAGATTACATTCACGACACAATCTATATGATACCGAGATTGAAAGTTGCAATTACAGACAAATTGAACAGTTAGCAAATTATTTATTCAGAAAACTTCTAGGCAATTATGTCTGCCTTCCTATCAAATATTCGTATAATACACATCGAAGTAATAATGCTTGTAACAAAAGGCTGACACTTACTCTCCTGTGACATAGTCGTACCGACCTGAAATAATAAACAATATTGAGAAAATAGACGCATGACAACCAGCCGTCTCAATTACATGCATCAGTTCAAACAGATCAGTTCAAACATGAAACATTTGCTTTGTCAAATTGATAACTGTATACATATGCCACGATCCATTGACTGCGTCAGGTCGTTGGCTACATCGAATTTACAAGTCAAAATCTGGAATCAGTACCATGACTAGGAATGTATCGTACATACCTCGTCTAACTGTAAATTGGGCCATCTGAACTGTGGTGCCCCTTCCGGACGACCCGATATTGAATCTAATAGAACAAAAGCAACTTTCGTTTATGAATAGAGAGAGAGAGAAATAAGGTTTAACGTCGCATTCAGCAATATTTCAGCTATATAGCGAAGACGTTTATGAATAGAAAATATATATGCACCTCAA
Source organism: Hanleya hanleyi (assembly GCA_036873755.1). Classification (NCBI taxonomy): domain Eukaryota; kingdom Metazoa; phylum Mollusca; class Polyplacophora; order Lepidopleurida; family Hanleyidae; genus Hanleya; species Hanleya hanleyi. The sequence goes on along the minus strand of JAVTVY010033220.1, from coordinate 38,461 downwards.
TATTCTTCCCTCGACCCCACCCCCTCCCCCCCGACTATTATATCATCTGTGGGAACAATCTTGATTTTAAAATCCTGTAGTCCGGTACAGCCTGTTCGCCTGGAAGAGCTACTTTAGCTATTCTACCCTCACCCGCCCCCCCCCCCCAACCTGTTGTATCACCAGGGAGAAAACCCCGTACGGCACATAAACTTTGTACAAATCAATATGGCATGTTCACAACAATGCATAGTTAACTTTAATGGATATGAAACACCAACACCCAGGGCATCAGAAGCGGAATCACTGGGGGAATTGCGGATCACAATTCTCAAAAACAATTCCGCTATATTTGAGAACTTGACAGTTTAACCTGGACAGAATATATGTTAACGCTGTAAATTTCTCATTCTATACCAATCGCTAGAGCAACCCAGATGTGTACTGTATATGCTAAACAGCATAGAGGACATAACGCAAAACTCGCGGCATAGTGCAATACATGTATAATTGATCAACTAATGTCAAAATTTCAACACCAAACTGTAGAAAAATAACATTGCATTTTTTCGTACATAATATATGAGAGAAGTATAAAAAACAAACTATGACATTCGCAGAAATACATTGTACCTTTATGTGAGACATCTTTTTACCGGCTAATGTGTTATTGTTAGATACTATTTGTAATATGTATTATGTATGAACACTTGTCATATCACTGGAGTTAAATGATAAATGGTTTGAATTGATTAATATATCCAATCATTCCATGCATTATAGTATATTCTTACGGGAAATATACTGAGAAAACAGAAACAAATAGAGATGAAAGAAAATTAGCACAATAGTTCGTGACATGAGTGATTAGAGTCAAGTACAAAAGCATGATTCTGATACAGCATATCCAGGATCAGTGAGCCAGTTGACTAGTAAACTCACAAGAGATCATTCAATTACAAGCGTCTGGTCCGTCATTCATAATTCAGCCGTCGTCCATTAAAGAATATCCGCTTCCTTAATTCAAAGACCTATTCCATATTCCATATAACAGTATTATCACCAAATTCAAAAAGGCAATCATAGTATACATAAACATAAGCTAGGTTCTTGCAAGAGAGAAGCGGTGAACAGTTTTCAACGATGCCGGCAAGACATCGTGATGTTCCAAAAATATCAAATCCGTATCGCTGATCAGTATTCGTAATCCATAATATTCGTTGTACGGTCGTCATCTAGAGAATGATGTATCCCAGCCACGCTTTGATTGTGACTGTTCATATGAGCATCATGAGGATCTTGAAGTACATGAGTTCATACGACCCTAGCCCCGGGTTCAGTGGAATTAGACACAAGTTACGAACCGTAACGCCATAGATCTTGCACGCTATGCCCGTTATTTTGCTATCAGCATGCAGTATGTATCGGCAAATTTGATGGTATAGCCCTGTTTCATAAGTTTCTGCAACAATGTTTTGTGACGTTGATTAAACTCGTCACATTTAACACCGGGTCTAGCAAATGCTACTAGGCGAGATATTGTACGCTATATGCAGGTCCCACTAGAATATTACTGTCCAGAAAAGGATAGCTTATTGCAATCTTCTCTCTTGTCATCAAGTCGACGAGAGAGAAGGCCCGCTTCACTTTATAGAGATACAGATCCAAAGGTGATGCGCTTGTAGGACTATCTGTAGTTTCCTTCAAATCCGGTGAAGGTGGATATATATCCTTCACTGCGTCATTTATATAACGATTATCCACAGCGAGAAGATCGTCTATATAGCGTTTGGTGAATGAGAAGGAACGGGCTTTGAATGGATCGGTGTTTGAAAGCGCCTGCGTATATTCAAAAGAGAACAGATATAGGTCAGCCAACAGGGCTGCACAATTAGTATCCATTGGAATACCTATATACTGTTGATATATTGTGTTGACAAATTCCACATATGTATTTTTATTGAGAAATTCAAGGAACTCTATAAACAAAGAAACATCCCATGAATGATATCTCTTGTATGTAGTAGAGCTAAAGAATGCTTCATGGCTTCCGACATCTACGATCAGTTTTGTTCAACACAGATACTATCATTGAACGTAGACGGTCAATAAGGTCCTGATGAGGGATTGTAGTATAGAGAGTCGAGAAATCCCATGTGGATACATGTCTGTACGGTATGTGACCTTTAGCATCATAGACAACCAACATGTCTATTAGTTTAAATTACATGCTGCTAAATTACATGCTTGCTGCTAGCAGGCAGATTCGCAAGTAAGATATGCAAACAGCGAAAACGTAAAGTTTGATGCATATTGCAAAGCACAGTACCTTCTAGAAAAGATTGAAGGAATGTTCAAATGTCAATGTGCTGCATTACTTGCAGTACGTCGGTATCGTTTTTCCACCACCCTTTCAATGTTGCGCTTAATTGTACACTATGCTACTTTAATGGCAGCGTTACCATCGAGTTGGGATGGTCAGATCGGGAGGATGGTTAGACTAGTCCACAGCATCATCGTTATAATCATAATCGGACTGTTCTCACCTCCCTCCCCCGCCTCCCCCACCTCTCGGTCTCGAAGCACACCCGTGTCTGGTCGGTACGCCGTTTCATTCGAAGAGCCAATCCGTCAGATGTAGTTTATATCTCTTCAAGTCATGAGCTTTACCTGACAGAACAACCAGTGATGATGTTGTACAGCTTATTGGGCATAAATACATACTGTGTTCAATTGACTCAAATGTTGCTCAGTGGTCCACGGACGACTTAGGTCCATGTCGCCTCAAGCCTTAGTGGTATTGTTGGACGTTGCAGAGGATGCATAGAGACTTCTTTTCTCCAACTCCAGAGAGAGATCTGATAGTGCGTGAACACCATCCGTAGGTAGTATAGGTAGTATACAACACAACTGTGTATGCAGTTGTTATTGTTGTGGAAAGGATTGGTGAGTACCTCATTGCCTGCATGGACCCAGGATATGGGTGATATAAAGCAGAACAAAGTTAAGGTCTCTTAACGGACATGCTTGTAGCGCAGCAATACTTAATTGGCGTTTTCCCGTGATAACAGTGTCCGGGAGACTTTCTTATTCATATTTGCCAGGATATCATTGGGCATGCACACCACCTTCGTTGTTGATGATATGACAGATGGTTAAAGGGGAACGGCAAAGGTTGTTCGATTTGCAATCTTTTTATGTGGAATGCTGCTGAGAAAACATCATCTGACGAGTTATTTGGAAGTTGGGGGGCACAGTTAGCTCTATATTTGCGAATATAACTCTGCTCCCGGAGTCAAGCAGCGACAGCGATCTAAACGATCTAAATGTGGATGTGCATATTAACATGAGCCGCTGGCATTTAAGGATTGAAAAAAATATCAGCTTTAATAGGTCTACCATCACATATTAAAATCAGGTATCAGGTGTAAAGTAATGTGATGTTTACATGGGGAAATCTCCTTTGTCTGTGACGGTAATGAGCTGGAGGTTTTTTTTAATCCAAAACCTACAAAACCATATTTTTTTTGAAGAATATAACTGCAATATCAGCCTGGAAAAAATTACGATGGTCAGCTGAATAAAGATGATTTTATGATTCATCAAAATTTGCTGCCTCTCATATTTTCGTATTTTTGAGACCTTTATGAGGAAGATATTTTCTTGTTACAAAACACCTCAAATCAAAATTAAACTTGATATTTTTAAATAATCAAACTTCCTAATATCTTGTACGAATATATAATTTGGGTCTGAGGTGTCATATTTTTGTTACAAGAGAAAATCCTTCCTATGAATGAAAAACATTAAGACCAGGGAGTACTTTTTGATGAACCATGAATTCATTTTTATGCAACTGAACGTCTTATTTTTCCCGGGCTGATATTTCAGCATTTATTGTTCAGGAAAAATATGGTTTTGTAGGTTTTGGATTGAAAAAAATCACGTTCATGTCAAACATCACATATGCTTTATTTTGACAGTTTAGCTATTTTCAAAGCTTTTTGATGGCCGAATACACTTCAACATTATCAGGTTTGCTATTTAGAACAAAATAAAAACATTTTGTAAATATCGCTTTTAGGCTATTCTTTACGCTATGATCTAAGACGGCATAATTTGCATGATAGCTCTATCAAAAACTGAATACAAGAGATTTTTTTTCGAGCAAGTTACAAGTATTCATTTAAATCAAATTTTCCATACACTACGCCGTACTAGAATTCGTTGAAATATTATAATTGTTTTGCTCTCGGCAAAACACATATGGTGAAAGAAATTGGAAAAATTTATAAATTTTAAAATCAGCCGAGTAGATTGATCTGAGTTTGCACGATATGAAATACTAAATAATAAAAGCGACAAAGGATGCGCTGTATATCGTTGCATACCAAACGACAGATCAAATTGGTATTCCTGCTTGGGCAGGACACTAAACAGTGTCCGTGGGCGCGGACTTGAGCGGAATTAGCTGTCAAATATTGTGAATGTGAGCGTCCTCGACCTGTTTTACAGTCAATCTGCGACATTTATTCTACCACCTTGCGATGGAATTTAACACAGTTTACCATGTAAACGTGTGATTTTACATGTAATAATCCTTTTATTGGTGGATAAATACTAGAATCGGATTCGATGTCAATTCAAAGCACGACTCGTCAAAATGTGCAGAACCAGGGATTCATCTGGGTCGTGGCAGAACACAGTCACGAATGTTTACAGTCATACCGGGACTAAGAGGATCCCATATAACTTGATCATGGGATGGACATTCCCACTCGGGAGAAGGAAAATACTTGGGATTTCCTTCCCGAGAGTGGGAATTTTCATCCCATTATCAACATAATATGGCATTAATTTTTTCATATAATTCAAATCATTACTTTTGAGACGAAAATGCACATGACCTGGAGAATGTCATCTTCGTTCTATGCGGACATTCTAAATAGCATTGTGAATGGACCGACAATGGTGGATATTCGGTCCGTGTAACACTTGACAATTCAGCTTTTCATCTTGCAAAATTGAAAGTAGAAAGATGGAAAGCTCTACATCGCTCCCGTGTTCGAGCTTTCCGTCTCGCAAAGTTGAAAGCTGAAAGATGGAAAGCTCTACATCGCTCCCGTGTTCGAGCTTTCCATCTCGCAAAATTGAAAGTAGAAAGATGGAAAGCTCAGCATCGCTCCTGTATTCCAGCTTTCCAAAATGAGTTTATGTCATCACGGAGGAGAAACAACTATCCCTACTTCCGGGATTTTGACGAAATTTGCCATGCTTGCGGGTAGAGCAACTTTATCTTCCGGGTAAAATGGCCGATTCTAACAGACGGAGATAAATCTTCCGACAATTCAGACGAACCGTCTAAGTAAGTAGTAGATATACAGCTACCAGTTGGTGACAGAGATTCTTATGAACCTATAGAGGCTTCGAACGAGCTGTATTGTTGTCTGGATGTTTCTGTATAATCTTCACAAAATAGGCAGTCAATTGTGCAAGCGAACATTTGTCAGATCCACGCCAGTTAATTGCACGTCAATTTGTCTTCAATCTTCCGTTATATGTTAGATTGTGCACTGTATATCAGGGTAGACCCATTAGTGCTTGAATTATATGCTACCGAACGTTTTTTCGACGTACATTTTATTATTCCGCACTTTTGGTGATATTATTCAGTCTTCCGGGGGCACTTGCTCATGCTTCCGGGTAATCGATAAACATGTTCACCATTTCCAAGCACACCCCCCTCCCCCCACCCCCTTGGGTTTTCTTCAGGCTCAGCAGGCTTACCATGTATACGCCTCCATTTACTGTATTCATGTGACCAGCCTGTCATGTGAGAATTTTCCATCAGATGCACAACGCTCGTTGTACATCACCTTTCTCGACTGCGAGAAATTGCATCGGTAAGCCTAGGCCTATGTTTCGGAGTACCGGTGAGTCAGTTTTTAGCACTGACCCGACTGACGCCGTACTTACTACGATACACTCCTTCGCGTTTTATCACTGCAAAAATGACCGAAGTTCTTGCTGTGGTTATGTACAATTTCACCGGGTATCAAGTTTATTTCACTCACATATGCAAGCGTCAACTCCTGGATCATCATCTTCCTTCGCCAAAGCCGTGATAGAAAACTCGCCACTTTCCAACCTGAGCAATGTTTGGCGCTCGCGCAATGGGAGGCAGCTGCGTCGCAAGAGAGGAGTATTTATTATGCACAACGCTATGCCGTGAACAATTGCTATGTTTCTTGGTCCAGCAAGACAGACTATCAATATCATGGGGCATCACGATTTACAGAAGAACACGTGATAGGCTTTCATCTAATGAATATATTCGTGAAATATTAATTTGGCCTATTGGGCAATAAGGCTTGCCTTTTCATTTTTATGCTAAATGGTGTGAAGCTCTCATTTCCGTATAATTATTATTCACAGCAGCTATCCGTTCATCTGTTTGCAGATGGCTAGACAGGTTAGGTTCGGAATCCGGTATTCCAGGTGTATATTCTCTGAACGATAACGTTGGGCCGTTACAACTGTCGGTGAGTGAAAACCCTCAAGTGACAAGCACACCGAAACAGCCAACCAACATGCCGCCGATAGGAAGAGCCTCTTCTGAATTTACCTGCTCTTATGCAGGAGTCAAGCGAACCCCCCCCCCCCCAACCTCGGGGTTTAGTGGGGACTTGGCAATGAGAGTTGTTAAAATGCTTCAATGCCCTATCCCCTGGGGCAAAACATTGGAGTGAATCCCCACCTAAACCTCAACCAAATACAATTTATGTCCCATTCCTAAGTAAAAGAAATATTAACTGAATCCCAAAATAAACAGAACTAAAAACGTGTGAAAGCCTCACTCCCTGGGGCGTAAACATGTTGTGAATCCCCAGGTAATCCCGCACTAAGCCCAACCCTTGCCAGAGGTTGAGGGTGTGGGGATTTTGTTTGACCCCTGCATTATTGTCAAAGAGTGTTTGTCTCAAGAGACATCTGCAAGTGCATAGTGGTAAGACGATTCCTTGCAATCAGTGCGAGAAGTGTTCAGCGTTCCCATTAGTGGACCAGTCCAGTGCAAAATTTGTTTGAAGATGTACTCTTCCCAGCTCACAGTGGAAACTTCAGGTTTGTTCTAAATGGTTCACGGTACTAGGTGATTGAATCAAAATTAAGTTCAAGACGTTTTTTTTAAACCCCAAATTATGCCAGCCGGTGAAACGGTGGTCAGCCGGTGGGGTATTTTCGCAATACCGGCGAGGTGGTGTTAGCAATTTGGATTTCTTTCACATGTCCTGTGAGGTTATGGGCAATATTAATGGATATTCATTCATGGGAAATAACACTCGTCATTTTAAGCGGCTGGCGACGGTCGGATGTAGGGGGTGTTTATATATGCTTTAACCTTCAATCTTCTCCTATTGACCTGCTACGTTTTCTGCATCAAACCTTTTGAGTAGGGTATATACATTTCCGCTTCCTGGATTAACAAACTGTAATGGTTCGCAACTGATTACCATGAACCGCCAACTCAATCGAGCACAAGTCCTCGAGGACATAATTTAGGGTTTAAAAAATCGTCTTGAACTTAATTTTTTACTTGGCCGTTTCTCTCTAGCCTAAACGTCTCGGACTAAACACTGAAAGGTGACATCAGAAATAAAATAATAATTGAAAAAAATTGTAATCAAATCGGACGTCGCTACGTTACGTTGTTCATGTGACGTCACAATGTCTTGGCGTCAGTCCTTTCAGTTTCAATCAGATTGTGAAATAAAGCGGACACACATCGGTTTACAGTGTGATGTGAGAAAACTACTTGAACAGTTACGTTATGTATAATATATCGCACATGCTATGAATTAAACACTTCATTCAATCACCTAGTACCGTGAACCATTTAGAACAAACCTAAAGTTTCCACTGTGAGATTGAAGGTGTTTTCCAAGGCGTTCTGATATGTGAACGATTGAAATGACGACTGTTATTTTCCATGAATGAATATCCATTAATATTGTCAACGACCGCAGAAGAAATGTGAAAGAAATCCAAATTTCTAACACCATCTCACCTGTGTTGTCACAGTGACGTGATTATAAAAAAGAGACATTTTTTGGTCCATTTTCAGGTCGGATTTTTCGACTTCTTTATTCTTTTGATTTCCTCGTACAAATGGCCTGATAAATTAGTAAAAAATAATCTGATATGAAATAAAATAGTTTTGTTCACTTTTCTATGCAGAAAAGCAAGACTTTTGTGGAAATAGGATGAAAATATCACTTTTCTGGTTCCCCACATGGCCGCAATTTCGGGTTTACTCATAATTCTCTGACCAGTTGATTATGCAAATAGGCACCAACAGACCCCAGTATGAGAAGCAAAGTCACGGATTTTCAGCTCTCAGTTTTTTGTCTTTCCGGGGATAGAGCACAAAGTTACGTTCATAAAGTTAGACCTCGGTTCGCAGTTCGTTATTCGGGACCAGTCATTCAGCTACTCATAACAGCGCCCCTAGCAGTGCCCCCTGGCGTCAGATTTGGGATATGAATTTGCAAAGATCTAGAGCATGACATTCTCTCTTGCTATGCAGAGTTTGGAGTTCAAAGTGCTCACAATAAAAATTTACAGATTTCCATATCTGAAGAAATAATTGCTGGTATTCTCGAATAACGAACTGCGAACCACGGTCTAACTTTATGAACGTTACAAAGTTTGGTAGGAGGAGGCATAATGCCCCCCAGGCCCGGGAGGGTTCACGTTTGTATAGTCCTTTAACTTTCTAGGTAGAAAGTGCACTCCCTTGTATATTATATTTCAAATGTACTACCCGGAAGCATGAGTAAGTGCACCCGGAAGACTGAATATTAATCACTAAAAGTGCGGAATAATGAAATGTACGTCGAAAAAACGTTCGGTAGCATATAATTCAAGCACTAATGGGTCTACCCTGCTATACAGTGCACAATCTAACATATAACGGAAGATTGAAGACAAATTGACGTGCAATTAACTGGCGTGGATTTGACAAATGTTCGCTTGCACAATTGACTGCCTATTTTGTGAAGATTATACAGAAACATCCAGACAACAATACAGCTCGTTCGAAGCCTCTATAGGTTCATAAGAATCTCTGTCACCAACTGGTAGCTGTATATCTACTACTTACTTAGACGGTTCGTCTGAATTGTCGGAAGATTTATCTCCGTCTGTTAGAATCGGCCATTTTACCCGGAAGATAAAGTTGCTCTACCCGCAAGCATGGCAAATTTCGTCAAAATCCCGGAAGTAGGGATAGTTGTTTCTCCTCCGTGGTCATATAGAGCGATACCGGTACTTTATTAAAATTGATCTGGTTTCTCCAAACTTACAACATTTGCATTTACAACAAATGGGTCCGTGTACCCTGGCACAGTTCAATTTTCGTGTTTGGTTTCTCAAAATCAAAAATTGAAATTTGACCGTCAATTTTCAATTTCCAATTTTTTTGTTTTTGTGATCTCAAATTCAAAAATTGAAATTTGACATTGAATTTCCAATTTCTGATTTTGGGATTACAAAAACAAAAAACGAAAATTGAAATTTGACCGTCAATTTTCAATTTTTTATTTTGGGATTACAAAAACAAAAAACGAAAATTGAAATTTGTCAGTCAATTTTCAATTTTCGTTTTTCGTTTTGCTTCACGCAAAAATGAAAATCAAATATTGAAAATTGCCTCGACTCGTCCGTTTTTTGTTTTTTGATTTTAAATTTGATTTATCAATGTTAAATTCGCACGTGGAAGGGTTATGATGTAACTTCCGATACGACGAGTAGAATAGAAAACGTAAACCGTGTCGTATAAGAGGTGTGGAGCGTGAGAGGCATGTGACCCACAAGGCCATCCTCGAGAGCCAGTGTATCGATCGATTTGTTAGGGTATCTATACACTGGCTTGGTTAGTTGCCCACGGTAGTTCTGAATAAAAATAGATCAAGGGGTATCCTCTAAATCAAACCAATTGGTGAACAGACTCAGCTAGCTCATTACGCCAATCCACTGCACGGTTTGAGATGCGACATCGCTGGCATAACTTTGATGGCAGGCTGAAATCGACATCGAGAGTCAAAGCAAAAACCACCGGCTTGGGATACCGACATGATAATTCAAAATAAACTTGGGGGATGAAATGTTCAAGATTGAGGCAACGACTCAAGGCAACGACTCAAGAATTCAATCGAATCACCAAAAATGTCCAGGTAAACCAATCGCGATTTATCTGGACGTGTGAAGATGCACAAAACCGGTCTGGACAGGTGGCATCCCGCTGTTCTCATTGGTTATTGGCATTGAGATTTTCTCATTTCTAAAAATAGATGTTTAGAGCACTATAAAAGCGAACGGCATTCATGAACACACCCGCTATTTGTTATTGATTTAAAATATAGTACATATAAAGATACCAACAAAGATGTAATACGAATAAGAGTAAGCATCGCGGTGATGGGCCGCGAAATCCGTATATGGTATATGGCTGCGCGGCTCAGGGTTGAAATTTCACAGGCAGGTCACAAAACCAGATCAACCCTTGGACCACATACCTAGATAACTCATATTCAAAGCATTAAGTGCGGGTGTCAAACGCTTCAACACATCGACGCGGGAAGTTCCTTCGGGGGTTATGATTAGGGTCCCACGTATTTATTATACTGCCCTACTTTTATGAAACTCCTATGTGTATCAACCTCGTTGTTCTCCATATAATGATTCACACCTGCTGCACGAATGCGTACTCGATTCTGCAAATGCGCAGTCTATTATAATCTAGCTCAATGCCTGACTCCAGTGATATATAATATTGTGAAACTCCCATACCTTCCCCCTACTGGTTTTCCGAATTATGCTCCAAATCAGCCTATACAACGCGATTTGCGCTTCCCCTACTACTCAGCGGACTGAAAGTGACATCATAAGCCTTGCGCCTGCGCAGTTAACATTGACGCGTCAAAGTTAAAATCAAAAAACGAAAAACGTTGAGGCAATTTTCAATATTTGATTTTCATTTTTGGGCGAAGTAAAACGAAAATTGAAAATTGAATGTCAAATTTCAATTTTTGATTTTGAGAAACTGAAAACGAAAAACAAAAATTGATAATTGACTGTCAAATTTCAATTTTTGATTTTGCGAAACCAAAAAAAAAAAAAAAAAATTGAACTGTGCAAGGTTACACGGACCCATTTGTCGTAAATGCAAATGTTGAAAGTTTGGAGAAACCAGATCAATTTTAATAAAGTATCGCTCTCGTACTTCTATATGACATAAACTCATTTTGGAAAGCTCGAACACGGGAGCGATGTAGAGCTTTCCATCTTTCAGCTTTCAACTTTGGGAGACGGAAAGCTCGAACATGGGAGCGATGTGGAGCTTTCCATCTTTCTACTTTCAATTTTGCGAGATAGAAAGCTCGAATACGGGAGCGATGTAGAGCTTTCCATCTTTCTACTTTCAATTTTGCAAGATAGAAAGCTGAATTGTCAAGTGTTACACGGACCATATTCGACTTACCTGTATTAACTGTGCGCTGAAACTTTCAGCGAGGGACGTGTAAATATCCCTGACACGAATCTTGCATCGAACCCGGGCGAGAGAAGTCGAACTACTGATCTGACACGAAATCCAACACCGACTGAGCTATATGGAGGCTGCCATGTTTGTGCGCGCGCTATGGATTCTGGGAGCAAGAGCGTATATAAGACGCAGAGCATGGACGTTCAGCAATCTGCCTCAGACAATCGAAGTGTAAACATCGTGCATGGGAGCACGGAAACAGGATCGCCGCAAAAGTGCCGAATGTGCTGAATTGATTGCCGAAACAGCGCCGAACCATCCAGCGAAGGATTGGAAAGCCAAGAGCTGAGCCATAGCTTGGAAATAATAGATACTAACACGCCAGTATCTGATGACAAGACGAACCGTCAGATGCGGATAAGATACTAACACGCACAGTATCTGAGGACGAGAAGTTCACAGCGGTCCACACGTCTGAAGTAGTTGTTATTCAGCATGTATTGCGCATTAAAGTCTAACTTCTAACTGTACCGTGCGAACGTTATCAACGGGAAATACACAGCACAAAATATCCCACACATGCAGCCTATCATCACACAAATATCATTCAGCATGTATTATACATTAAAGTCTGGTATTTTGTCCGCGTCTAACGTTTTGCTTCTGCGATAGGTGGTTAAATGTTTATCAGCCAGTGGTATTCGTACAAAGGAACAGGTTCAACGTAGTTCTCTACCTGAACACCGGGTCGAATTACTTTGCCGCAGTCCTCGGTTAATAGCAAATTATGACAGCTAGCGTTGGCTATGTAATTTACATGTTTACCCATACCTACTCGCATACACCAGATCATCGGCCTCCGGGACGAGATCTTTACGTTCAGCTCACACTAGTTTGCACTTCAACACAGACTAGCACTCGAGGTTGCGACCGAAAATTGCGTTCGTCTTATTCACTCACCCACCTTACCCCCATGGGTCGTATACAGGCTAAGGCTAGGTGCGACCAATAACATATACTTGCTAACATACAAGATCGTCGGACTTAGGGATGGAATAGATCTTATCACACGCACCTATACTAGTTTCCCACAGGCCTCGGCTAGGGGTAACTGATAACGCAAGCTTACATCCACTGTACATATTTACACTGCCGTAGGGCTCGAATTACTCCTTGCCGCAAAGCTGTATGCTATTACAAATCATTGATATTAATTGACATTGCACTGTGAGGTAATAATACTCCCCCGAGAGCAGGGCATTATTACCCGATATATATGCAGACAATCTGAGCCTATTCACTCGTCCTTGGGTCAACGCCGTAGAGGGGCCGCCGCCGAAGTCGGGTCGCCGAAGACGAGCAATCTGCTGCGTCGAAATGGCCGCCGCCGAAGGCGGGTCGGCGAAGACGTGAACTCTGCCGAGCCGAAAGTGGTTGCCGCCAAAGACGCTAAAGTGTGCCGAGCGGGCCGACGCCGGCGATGGGCTACTGCTAGGAGAGGCGGTGATACGGAGAGCATTCCAGAGACGATTAATAACGCTTAGATGAATTGGGCCGTGTAATCTGATACACGATAGAGGTTCCATGCAGTCCGGGGCTACGCCTACGACCGGAGGGGAACTAGAGACACCGTACCAAACCACAACGAGAGCCAGTCTGGACGAGACTGGACCGTGCCGCGTCATAGATAGGGTCTCATGTATATATTGTATATAATTCGTCTTTCTCTATAAGATAAAGATAACACTTAACGATACCTACCTCTAGAGTAGGGATCTCTATTACAGGTATTGTGCGCGTACAGAGCTGTGTACATAGCAGAATACAATATTATTACTTTATTATTGCCTTGGGTGTTTCTACACGTCCCCCCATCCTACCTCCTCGATCCAGACAATGTGACAGGTTGAATCGGACCTTCCTCATTGGCCAATTCCAGTCAAACGAGACTGCGTTCACATCAGGCGTGCCAATTTGTCAGAGGGGACTGAGACCAGGCCGCCTCAAGTCTCATGTACACCGCAAGGATAGACGTTTTCTGACCGCTCGAACGTCACAGAATTTTGGTGGCTGCGGTGGGATGGCCAACACCGGGAAACCGATGGAGAAGGGATATTGCTGGGAAGAAGCTAGAAAACCAAGCAAGACGACTATTGGAGATGTCGGCGCCGAACTACGTCCAGAGGACAGCGACTTGCAGTCAGGGAGGACGAGAATCCAGCGGCCACTCTCCACAACGTCAACTCCGAGGGACCGAGAAGAGTCACGACGAGGAGTGGGGATCGGACGATCAGCGTTTGAGGCGCCGAAGAGAGTGGATTTGCTGGACCTGCCTACAGTAGGGCTGGGCACGGTGTTATTAGCTCCTCCGTCTGACCTGGCGCCGATTCCTTCGCGTGAGATGTTACCCAGCCTGAATGTAAGTTATCGAGCCCCTAAAGACTCTGGTTCTGATAACCACCGTCCCGTGGGTCGATAAGAACACCGGGACGACGATTCGACCGTACAGATGATGGAAGAGATTGCCGAGCTACGACAAACCATCTATAACCGGGACTGTATCGGTGATGGCGAGCCAGATGTGCAGAATCACCGACAGTCAGATATGGGAAAGAGAGGCGATCAGACGACCGGACACTGAAAACGATGCCACAGAGCTGAGCGTGAATTGTGGAGCTGCTGAAACGGTTGGCGATTACCGCCGAACTGAATATATGTCCGGGTCGCAGCAGGGTTGCGACCAGACGCCACCGCCGCCGAGGAGAGGACGAGATGATCCCGTGAGCTGGAGGCAGCCATTACAAACATCAACCCTTGCGATTGAGGTGAGGCGACCGATGTTGTCGGCGGCAAAGACAGCTACCTATGATGGGACAACGCCATTACGGGATTATCTCTCCCATTTCGACCATTGTGCTGCTATCAACGGATGGACATACTCACAACGGGGTCAATATCTGGCCGTCGCCCTCCGGGGATCTGCCCAGCAGCAGTTGGTCAGCTTGAAATCAGAGTGCTGGTTATTTACGATTGAGGGATGCCTTGGAGAAGCGTTTTGCCCCACCGAATCAACTAGATTTGTACAAAATGCAGTTGAAAGCCAGATACCGAGAGAAGTCAGAAGATCTTCCGGTCCTAGCCCAGGCGTTATTTCGGCTTGCACAACAGTCTTATACCGATGCCGGAGAGTACGTACAGGATACATTGGCAAAGGATCAGTTTTTGAAAGCTATATGGGACGAGCTACGATTTCTTGTATGACAGACGCGGCCGAAGACCTTAGATGCAGCTGTACACTCTGCTGTAGAAGTATTCAACTCCTCGCAACGCCGTAACACGTGGACAACCGCGAAGTCCATAGTCCCCAGTAAGGACGAGCTGCAACCTTCGAGGATGACGAAAAATCTAAAGCTCGCCTGAGAAAACAGATCAAAGAATTGATAGAAAGTCTCAGCCTCGTCCACGGCGACTACCACCAAGATACGCCAGAGGTCAACAACGGACGTATGGGAATCGGGAACGAAGTAATGCTTGCTGGTCATGTGGCAAAGATGGTCTCTACAGGGCGGACTGCCCAGATGTATCCAAAACAGATGACTCCGAACCACAGAGATCGCCCAAGAATCCTCCCAAGGTTAATACTTCCGGGGAAGCTGGACTCTATCTGCCTGCCAAGATTAGACCAGTGAAGATGTGGTGCTGTGGTGAAACGGGGGCGACAAAGTATACCAGCAGCTGAGTCCGCGGCTCAAACCAGCCTTGAGTAGCCCGTCGTGTGCTAATATTCGTATGGCTGACGGTCCGCTAATGCCCCTAGGAGAAGCTGATTTTAAAATCACTATAGACGGTATCACACGAACACAGAAGATGATAGCCGGAGATCTGATAGTGGACGCTCTCCTAGGGTACGACTTCCTCATCACCCACTGTACCAAGATCGACACGGAGCGCCGCAGGGTCAAGTACGGTAGCCGCTACATCCAATGCGAGGTCGTGGGGAGCGCAGGCTGTTACCGTGTAGCCGTGTTTGAGACTGTGCCTAATCCTGCTGAAGCCGAACCTGTTGTTATGGGAAAATTCCGTGGGCCTACCAGGCGAGGTAGGGATGATCGAAAACGAACCGGAGTTTACACAGAAGACAGGAGCCATGGTGGCCAGGGTCCTCACCGATGTTGACAGTGAATGCGAAGTCACCTTGAGGTTTCTCAACTTGTCCTCAAATTCGACTGTGGTCCAGACCGGGACGCTCTGTGGCCCTATGGATGAAGTAGAAGTAGTAGACGAGTGCGACCGAAGCTTCGACGTCGAACCGTGCAAAACCTAGTGGATCGAGGCCCGTCGTACCGACCTGTAGCAATAATGGTTGTCCCGCAGTATTGGTTGTTTTTTTTATTATGTTACATTATCATATTTTCTATGCTAATTTTTTCACGGATCATTTGTGGATTAATGACGCCAGGTGGACATTATATTTTGAGGCACAATTTTTGTTACATATATTTTAATATTCCTATTGCTTAGCTCTATTTCCAAATATATTTGACGTATTATTCGTCAGTTTCTTCCTATCACAGTCAACAGTGTTTTTGTTGAACTGATGTACACTTTATATACAACATATTTCGCTATCAAAGTAATCCACGTAGGCCTGCATAATAAGATGAAGGCAAACTAACACAATTCTAATTTTGAAAAAGACACTGTAGGTACAGAAGTTGCGGCATTTTGTATTGCAATGTGCTTGTTTCAGGTCAATTCGAGGGTGTTGAATCCGAATCTGCTTGTTCTGAGATTAATTTTACATACTGAAATATCAGAACTGTTAATTAAACGTAATGACCAAGTCACTTGAGCATTTGGTGTCAATCTCTGCCGGGTAGGAAGGCCGTTTTCCACCAGACATTTTTGTGTTTCATTTCTTCACAAACACTGCCTGATAAATTAGTAAATCAAATAGTTTGTCTACTTTTTCATGCAGTAAAGCTAACGTTTTTAAAAAAATCCACATGGCTTCCATTTGGAATTTAACCATTATTCTTTGCACATATAGACTCAAAAAGACCCCAATATGATAAGCTGTAAAGCTACGGAGTGTCAGCTCTCAAGTAGTTATCGTTCCGGATAGATGATAGAAAGTTTGGTACGAAGGCCCCGATGGCCCCCCAAAAAACGGCCTTGCAGGGTTAACCCCACCGCATGGCATCACGACATAAGAATGTTTGCGGGAAAATTGCATGAACTGAAACTGGAAAAATCTGATTGGAAAATTCGGCCCAAAAATTCAGATGCGAATTTGTGAATTTGAATGTGAATTTGATTACGTCATTGTGACGTAATCAAAGAGACTGTTTCATATATAGTGTACGTGCTTTCATCTCCTAAGCATACGGGGTATTAAAACTATTTATGCGGGTGAGTACGAAGAGAAGAAGAGAGCTATATCCCCATAAAATTGTGCTTTCGGTCATTTCCGTTCATTTTTTTTCGTATTCCTAAAAGAGCATAAAAGTAATTTATTTTGCCAAAACTAATTATTCTCTATCATATGAATTAACTTTTGATATAAATTATCGGAAAATAAAAAAAAAAATCAGTCCAAAACAAGAAGAAGCAAAAAAAAATGACTTCCGAAAAGATGACGTCACTGTGACGTCATGATGGCGACCATCTTGAATTGTTTAGCATTTCATCATAGAGTTTGACTCAAATATTTTCAAATAAAGTATAAAATAGTTTCAGCCCTCTACCCAAGATATAGCGAAAATAGGCGGGGCGTTGAAATTCCCCCACCCTCCATCTCCAGGCGGGGACAACCTCCAAATCACCCAGATCTGTTAGGGTTAAAACAATCCATTTATCGGCTTCGCATACTATCATTGCCTTATTGAACCGCTTTACATGCTGAGGCCTCATACTGGACAACTATTCCCAGGTGACGGACAGCCCTTAATACGACTTAGTTATAATCGCAATAAAACCTGGACAACCACTTCTATTGTCGGACAACGTATCCCGGGTTGTAGTTGTCCATGGACAACCTATGATAGTATCAGTTGTCCCGAGACAACTCAAAACAGTACATGTTGTCCATGGACAACCTGTCCCAGTAATGGCTGTCCGACGGACAACCACTAACCAGGACAACGTTCACCTTCACACCGGCACATGTCCCGACCACCTTACAGATCTGGTTCGATGATTCAGCGAAGGCCCAGAGACAGACCAAGCCCTGACTGTAGAGGATTTGGTCACCCGATATACTGACCTGTTCGCTAGGGACGATACTGATCTAGGTCGAACTACGAGAGTACAACATCACATAAAGACTGGAAGTGCACCCTCCATCCGCATTCCACCGAGGCGACCACCAATTCCGCCCGTGGCATGATCGATGAGCAAGTCGATGACATGTTACAGCGCGGAGTGGTCGAGCCATCCAGTGGACCGTGGTCAGCGCCGGCAGTTCTGGTAAAAAGAAGCACGGGGAAATGCGCTTCTGCGTTGACTACCGTGATTTGAACAAGATAACAGAGAAGGATGCTTATCCGTTGCCGAGGATCGACGACTCTTTGAATTCTTCAGCAGGAGCCAGCTGGTGGAGTACCCTTGACTTAATGTCAGGGTACTAGCAAGTTGAAGTGTCCCCCGACGATAGATGCAAGACGGCCTTGTACCAGTCTGTACCAGTTCCGAGTTATGCCGTTCGGGCTCTGCAATGCGCCCGGGACCTTTGAGCGGCTAATGGAAGCCAACCTAGCAGGACTCCATTATGATATGTGTCTCGTCTACCTTGACGATATCATTGTTTTTGGACGAACGTTTGACGAGATGATCCGGCGTCTTGATGGGGCCTTCGAGAGGTTAAAGCGGCATGGTCTGAAACTCAAGCCGTTCCAGTGTGTCATAGGGGCACGACAAGTCATTTATCTAGGCCACGTGGTATCGCAGAATGGGATTAGAAGATCCTTGCTGTACGAGACTGGCCTCCACCCGTTTCGCATACCGAGGTTCGGAGCTTCCTGGGCCTCTGCAGCTACTATCGATATTTTATCCGGGACTTTGCCATCATTGCAGCGCCGCCGCATACGTTAACCGCAAAGAAGACAGTCTTTATATGGGACAACACAGCGCAGCAAGCCTTCGACGCCCTTAAAGACAAGTTGACAACCGCGCCAGTATTGGCTATGTCAGACTTTAGGCTCTCTTTCATTTTGGACACGGACAAGAGTAACTATGGCATCGGGGCCGTATTGTCACAGGTGATAGATGGAGAAGAGAAGGTCTTGTGTTGTCGAAGGTCGAACGAGCCTACTGTGTGACGAGAAGAGAAATGCTGGCTGTTGTGCATTTCGGCAAATGCTTTCGACACTACCTGTTTGGGCGGAAGTTTTTGCTTCAAACCGATTATGCCTCGCTGAGATGGCTCATGCGGTTCAAGGCACCGGAGGGGCAGCTGGCCCGTTGGATTCAGGCTCTCGGCGTCTACGATTTCAACATCGAGCATCGGCCCGGTCGAAAACATGGCAACGCTGACGCAGTGACTCGTATACCATGCAAACAGTGTGATCGTTTGAGCGGCGATGACGTTCAGGCAGCCGCCCGTGTAATTGAAATGGTGTCACCAACCGAAGGGTTCGGCCAAGCCCAGGCCGAAGATCTCGACCTACAACCTATTCTTGACTGGGTGCGGCAAGGTAGCCGACCAAACCGGGAATACGTCAGTCCGTATGGACTCGTCACGAAAAGCCTGTGAGGTGCCTTCGATATGCTGGAGATCTGCGATTCGCTGTCGGTTAAACGTTGGGTGGATGACCGGGGTAATGTCATGCGACGACTGCTGGTTGTACCTCGTTCCTTGCGTCGTAGAGTGTTAAAAGAGTGCCACCACGGTCACACCGGTGGACATCTCGAAGTAAAGTAAGATCTTAGCGAGGGTGAGGCAGGCCTATACCTGGCCTGGCCTGCAGACGGACATACGCCAATGGTGCCGGAGCTGCGATGAATGTAATAGAAGCTATTACCCGGGGGCGGGCGTGAGATACGGCGACCAAGGAGATTTGCTGATTTCGATATTGATTTGCAGTCTGCATCGCCACTGGATCTCGAGATGGAAGCTTTACCCCTGGTCGAGGCTGAGACGGAAACCAGTCTATTGCTGTCATCGGTGACTACTTTACTTGTTGGATCGAAGCCGTTGCCATGCCTAACCAAGAATTTCCTACTGTTGCACAGGCTATGTGATCAAGTTCGGTGTTCCAATGGCAGTCCATTCAGATCAAGGCCGCCAGTTTGAGAGCCGAGTTTTCAAAGGGATGCGCCAAGTTTTGAGGATGAAGAAGACAAGGACGACGCCATACCATTCCCAATCGAATGACATGATTGAACGGTTCAACCGAACATTAGTCAAAATGCTACCTGCCAGTGTTGACCGCCATCCAATCGACTGGGACCTGCATATACCGCTTGTAGTCCTATCGTGCTACAGCCCATGAGACGACAGGATTCTCCTCAAATGTGATGGTGTTCGGGAGAGAAGTCTCTCTGCCATCTCACTTGGTACTGGGAGCTCCTCCACGCCAGCAAGTGGAACCTACACAGTGGGTAGAAGAACTAGGGCACGAGATGGACGAGATTCATCGTAACGCCCGAAAAGTGACTCGGAAGAGCCTGCGGCGCCAGAAGAGGATATATGACAACAAGGCCTTCCCGCAAAAGTATAAACCTGGAGATCAGGTTTACCTGTACATTTCTGCTCCAAGACGTGGAGAGAATCGAAAACTACGAGACCGCTGGGGAGGACCATACGTGATACGGCATTGCAGATGAGCAAGGAGGTTTCCGGGTTGTTCACCATGAAAAGCTGAAGCCCTTCTATGCTCGTGAGATGTCCACCAGTGGGTCAGAAGAGAGGTCTGTCGACGATGTAGAATCAGATGAGATCGTCGGACATCGGATTATCTTTCCTTACCCTATGGAACACTCGACTGTCGTTAGAACGCCGACTGTTGACCGGCGACCTCGATAAACCCGGTGCGGGCGTAAGATACGGAGACCACGGAGATTTGCCATTTCAAGGTTGATTTGCAGTCTGCATCGCCACTGGATCTCGAGATGGAAGCTTTACCCCTGGCCGAGGCCGAGACGGAGCCGCGGCGGATGACCCGAGATCGAGATATTAGACGTTAGATTAGGCCCGTTATCAGGATTATGCTCCAGCATGTAAACCGAAAATAGTGGGGATTGAACGACGGATATAATTCGGCAGTTTCGGCCAGTGCCGTGAAGCAGGAACCTGATGTCCCCTCCCTCAGTGAAGAATCAGCAGACGGCTGGGAGAAACGTCGATTGATAATTCTGCCATGATTGGCGCCTTTGTTATTATACTGTGGACTATCTACTTTCGGAGAAAAGACTGCTTGTTAATTCTATTCACCTATTATTGGTAGCTGAGCCGAGCTCCACAACGACGGCGTCGTGTTGTCGAAGGCGTGGGTAGTGTGACGAAAATGTCCATGACCTGGAGAATGTCATCTTCGTTCTATGCGGACATTCTAAATAGCATTGTGAATGGGCCGACATTGGTGGATATTCGACTTACCTGTATTAACTGTGCGCTGAAATTTCAGCGAGGGACGTGTAAATATCCCTGACACGAATCTTGCATCGAAACCAGGCGAGAGAAGTCGAACTCTGCTGATCTGACACGAAATCCACCGCCTGAGTCTACACTTTCGCTATATGGAGGCTGCCATGTTTGTACGCGCAATGGATTCTGGGAGCAAGAGCCTATATAAGAAGCAGAGCATGGACGTTCGGCATTCTGTCTCAGACAATCGAAGGGTAACCATCGTGCAGGAGAGCACGGAGACAGGATCGCCGCAAAAGTGCCGAATGTGCCGAACTGATTGCCGAAACAGCGCCGAACCATCCAACGAAGGATTGGAAAGCCGAGAGCTGAGCCATAGATTGGGAATAATAGATACTAACACGCACAGTATCTGATGACGAGACGAACCGTCAGATGCGGATAAGATACTAACACGCACAGTATCTGAGGACGAGAAGTCCACAGCGGTCCACATGTCTGAAGTAGTTGCTATTCAGCATGCATTGCGCATTAAAGTCTTGTATTTTGTCCGTCGCTAACGTTTTTGCTTCTGCAATAGGTGGTTAACTGTTTATTAGCCAGTGGTATTCGTACAAAGGAACAGGCTCAGTGTAGTTCTCTACCTGAACACCGGGCCGAATTACTTTGCCGCAGTCCTCGGTTAATAGCAATGTAATTTACGTGTTTACCTATACCTACTCGTATACACCAGTTCGAGATATTTACGTACAGCTCAAACTAGTTTGCACTTCAACACAGACTAGCACTCGAGGTTACGACCGAGAATTGCGTACGTCTTATTCACTCACTCACCTTACCCCCATGGGTCGTATACAGGCTACGGCTAGGTGCGATCAATAACTTATACTTGCTTACATACAAGGCCTTCGGCCTTAGGGACGGAATAGATCTAATCACACTCACCTACACTAGTTTCCCACAGGCTTCGGCTAGGGGTAACTGATAACACAAGCTTACATCCACTGTTATATTTACATTGCCGCAGTGTTCGAATTACGCCTTGCCGCAAAGCCGTGTATGCTATTGCAAATCATTGATATTAATTGACATTACACTGTAAGGCGATAATACTCTCCCGAAAACAGGCCGTTATTACCCCATATATATGCAGACAATATGGGCCTATTAACTCGTCCTTGCGTCAACGCCGTAGAGGGGCCGCCGCCGAAGTCGGGTCGCCGAAGACGAGAAGTCTGCTGCGCCGAAAGGGGCCGCCGCCGAAGACGGGTCGCCGAAGACGTGAAGTCTGCCGAGCCGAAAGTGGCTGCCGCCAAAGACGCTAAAGTGTGCCGTACGGGCCGACGCCGCTGATGGGCTACTGCTAGGAAAGGCAGTGATACGGAGAGGATTCCAGAGACGATTAATAACGCTTAGATAAACTGGACCGTGTAACCTGAGACGCGGTAGACGTTCCATACAGTCCGGGGCTACGCCTACGACCGGAGAGGAACTAGAGACGCCGTACCAAACCACGACGAGAGCCAGTCTGGACGAGACTGGGCCGTGCCGCATCATAGATAGGGTCTCGTGTATATATTGTATATAATTCGTCTTTCTCTCTAAGATAAAGATAACACTTAACAATAACTACCTCTAGAGTAGAGATCTTTATTACAGGTATTGTGCGCGTACAGAGCAGAATACAATATTATTACTTTATCATTGCCTTGGTTGTTTCTACATGTCCCCCATCCTACCGCCTCGATTCAGACAAGGTGACAGGTTGAATCGGACCTTCCTCGTTGGCCAATTCCAGTCATACGAGACTGCGCTCACCTCGGCGTGACAATTTGTCACAGGGGCCTGAAACCAGGCCGCCTCAAGTCTCGTGTACACCGCAAGGATAGACGTTTTCTGACCGCTCGAACGTCACACTTTGATCGGTATTTTGTTAAAAATATCAACGACAGTCCACGTTGTTGAACGTTGGTGGAGCGCATCATGCCTGCAGCACGTGTCAAGCGAAGTGACTGACCATCTGCGTCGCACGCGCTCATCCCACATACGTGTGTGGGATGAGATATCGCAGACGCTTTTACCGTTACCATACGCTGTATTATATGGGAATATATACCCCCAGTTGGCCATTCACGAAAATCCTACCCATTTCTCCGTAATATACATAGATCTGACGGGAAGGTGTGGAAGCTGAATGAATGTTTCCATACCCGCTGATCGCGCAGTACATCATGATGATTTCCTCTATCGGAGCTCGGTACAAATTTGAGAAACGTCATCAAAGTACAATGACGTCATGAATCAAGAGAGATAATTAGTGTTACTTTCAGCTGTCGGATTTTCATCTAGATTACAAGGGGTTTCATGCATATTTATAATCAGGTTTATATCCAACGATACTTTCTGAAACGAATTTATGCTTTGCTATATGCTGAAATACACAGAAATAAACTCAACCAACACTGTTATGTTATTTTCAAAGAACTTTGCAGTTCATCTTTAATGGCTAACTAGTCCAAAAACTCCTTATAACTTCACTTGGGCCAATTGGCTGCAATTTGATGGACAAGACATTTGACTAAAATCTACCGAATGAGATCACAAAGTAACATTAGGCGCATTTGGAATGAACATTCAAAGATTACAAGCTGACAAAAAACATCCCAAAACAGAACGAGTACACGGATTTCCTTCGTTTCTGAGAACTGGTACCACGTCGATCACGCATTCATGGACGTGGACCAGGAATTGCATCTACGGTTTAGTGCAAGGGTTTGATTTTTAAAACAGATTTGGGGGCGTATTACATGAATGCCATCATTAATTACGGTAGCTGATTTGATATGCAGCTGCCATGAATTAGATGACATGATATGGTACAAGAATTAAAGATGAGTTCACCATGCTCTGTTATCTCTTGAGTTTAGTGTGGTGGTCTGATGGCACCTAAAGTCTTTTCCGGGAGACCGCAGGTGTAGTCAGCCTGGATAAGGCGGATATACATTGGAAGTATGCAATCTTTGAGTATACATGTAGAATAACACGGGAGTGCACTGTTGAATTGTAAATTAGCTGTACGAGTGCACCTAGTTTAGAGAAATGTCGTCTGCGAAACGATGAAAGACTTAATTATGATTCCAGTAACAGTATTTTCGTTATTTTGGGATAACACTATCTTAGAATAGCACAAATTATAGTGCTGAAAACTTGGTCGAGACCCGTGCAGGATTCGAACCAGCGACCCCAGAGTCAGGCATCTAATCGCCAGCACTGTATTCCGGCCTGACTCTGGGGTCGCTGGTTCGAATCCCGCACGGGTCTCGACCAAGTTTTCAGCACTAGATTTGTGCTATTCTAAGATAGTGTTATCCCAAAATAACGAAAATACTGTTATACGATCACTTTCTAAATGATAAAAAATATATCTATTCAGCTTTGGGAGCTGTGTCATTACGATCATCAGAGGGGTACTGTATGTTCGCTTTCAAGACTACCGGTCTGCTACCTCTTATTTTTGTGGGAGGCCCGTTGGTCGAGTGGTTTAGATCGCCGACATACAGTGCTGGCGATTAGGTACCTGACTGGGGTCGCTGGTTCGAATCCCACACGGGTCTCGACTAAGTTTTCAGCATTAGAATTTGTGCTATTCTAAGATAGTGTTATCCCAAAATAACGAAAATACTGTTATACGGTCACTTTCTAAATGAGAAAAAATATATGATTCCAGTAGTTTATATTTGAAGAAGTAAGCAACTCCATGTGTAACCTGATGGCACCAATTCCGGTCGACAATGGCTACCCGAGAGAGAGTGACTAATAGTATGCGGGTATAGAGTATTGCTGTTCTGCATTCATTAACACTACCTACCCCGTGTTGTTGTTGTGCGCCATTTGGTACTGACCTCTATCCATTATGCACACAGATACAGGATGGCTACTGAAACGTCGGCTCTGACGCTCGTTTTCATACATGTATGGGCATATGACAGTGCAATTCCAAGACCTCATTCGAATCACGATGCTGACGATGATGGTGCCTTCACTTGTCAGTCTATCATTGAAGTCTGGCACGGCACTCCCTTCTGTTTGGTGACGGTTCAGTCCGGCGAAATGGTATAGCTTATCACGGTGTCTATTGGACAATCCTTTATTTTGGTTTTGACTTCTGACTGCGTGACATACAGTCAGGTGATTCAGTGCTTCGCCGTATCATGATTAATGTACAATTCTTTCTGTCCATCTTTCGTGTGAGCGTCACGAGAGAAAGAAGAATAACAGCATGATCGGGTGTCTGAGTACAAGAGGGGGAGGGGGGATTTTCAGTTATACAAATGTCTGGGCAATAAAGTTTCCCAGTGAAGCTTCCAGCATCGAAATAGAGCAATGTCATAGAGTATTAAGAGCCAGTATCAAGAAAATAACATACTTTTCATTTTCACTAGTATTCTCCTCTAAAATAAATCATACGAAAAGTCAAACACTATTATTTCATCCCAACCTGGACGATCAACTAAAATAGAAATATTTAAATATAATTCAGGAAGTTGCTCTGAGTGTCATTTTAGCACGAATGTAATAGTTTCACTTGACATATATATTAATTGGGGGTAGATAACTATTCAATTGAAAGCACATGAGAGATAATTATAAATTAGTGATGCGATTTTAGCGGAAATAGTCAACCAACTCTTGTTCAGGTTGGTTATTTCTGCATAATGTTGCCATGATGTTTATTATCGATTAGTAGTCGACTTGTGACCTGCATAATCAACCCAACACTGACTGTAACTTCGTTGAGCAGGTGCTTAGGTCATTGGCATGCATAGTCCTAATTATGGTTTACTCACCGTCGCTTTCGTTAATTTCAAGGTAAACACTTTCTGCTGAAGGAAACAAATAGGATATGTTATGATACATGTGATCACATGCTGATCACCTCAACTATTACAATTTTGAATTCACACCATACATGACAACAGACATGGCACAACGTTGAAGGAATGTTGACTGGTTAGTATCTTGATTAAGACAAATCTCTGAAGTCACTTGATGTGGCATCGTTATATCTGTGCTCAGATACAATTTATATCTAATTTGCACCATAAATTGTACCGCACTATTTTGATGATTGGGCAACAACACCTCAGTCTGTATCTATCCGGAACCTTGAGTACTTTGAATAGATATCAATGTTAACATGCCGTGAAAGGTGAAGCCCTACCGGAAAAGTATAAGAAAGTTTACCTCGCAATGTTCTGAAAGATGATGATGATTCGCCTTCACCTTCTTGTACAACGATATCCCCATGGGCACTGTTAAAGAAATGATAATAAGCAACTAAAATTGCTTATATACTGATAATTCTCATTCTGTCAGTCACTACTACCGCTGCTCATATTGAATACACCAGGAATGCAATACATACATGTATGTTTCTACGGTATATTCTTTCCTTGTCTCAGCGTTAATTAGGTTCAAGTTTTATCTCTAACCAGGAGTAATTGTCACATTTGTGTATAGAAGCTCTATTATATCGTAGATGCCATTTGAAGAATAGATATTCATGTGAATATAACCTAGGCTTTACGATGGATAAAAATTCTGTATCCCAGATATAACTTACCTAGAGTTAGTTCCTGTCAACCCAGCTATGAACAGAAACAAACGAAAGGTGTCAACAAAACTAGACAACCAGGTATTTCGTATTACCTAAAATACAAGTCGGCATCTTCTGACCATTCGTTTGCCGATAAATTTGATTCATGATACACGAAATAATTATTTATCTATTTGCATATTGTTCTGTGCGTTGTTCGTAATTAATTAATTAGCAATTAGTTGTTCCATATCACGAAAATTAACACTGATCAGCGACGAACCTCAACCTATATGAATATAAGGGAAACGGTTAAACTAAGTGACAGTACACAGGCAGTTGGTTAATAATTGTTTTCCTCGGCAGGCGATACCTTTGTTCTGTATGTGCTATATCATATGTTCGCATATTGTATCAGATATGATGAGTTCATATCGTTTGGACGAGAAATTTGCATGTCTTTTACTGTTTAAGATGAGGAATTCGCTTGCGAATTGTCTATAATCCGATTAATGAGGCAATCGACCACGAGAATTTTGAAATCAACTGTATATGAATAGAACAGATTATATACTCACATAAACGCTTTTTGAATACCCAAATCCATCCGATAACGGCGAAGATACCCATCGCACATGCTGCAACTGAAAAACCTACAGCAATGGAGACTTGGGAAATGTCACCTGCAAATATTAAATCAATACGATTTGTGGAATGACATCTCATCAAACATTGCTGTCTGTTAAAATGCCTTAATAAAAGTAAATATTCATGCCATAAACCGTTATGTACGATTGTTGAGTGACCTTCGATTTTCGATTTCTTGGCCTCGTTTTGTTCGGTATGACCCGTCGAATGCAGTGGTGTTATAGTTAGATGATAGGGCCCGCACACTTTCAGCCACCGAACATTCTTAGTCTTCACATCACTAAGAGTGATATGTCCAGGGGTTGTTGGAGCGCAGTCCCAAAAATAACTAAGACCTCATGCTAAACTGTGCGACTACAAATTCTCTCTTGATGCAGCCAGGTCGTGAAAATACTAGATAAAAATCTGCAGTGGTAAGGCGGCACCATCACGAAAACGTTCGTAGTATTTTAGGCACTAATTATGTTCATTTACATGATGGACTTTTTACTGGCAACCATATTCTTGTACAGCTCACATTTGTTCTTGAAGAGCGAATTTACCATGGGAAGATAAACATTCAAGGCCGATAATTAGCAATCGGCTTCGAAATGTGCTGGGGGCTGCTTGGGCTCCATACCTATTCTGAAGATAATTGAGAAGGTCATTTCTTTGGCGTATCGAGGAATAACTGGATATCGCTTTACCTTCGGTCAGAACCTCACGGTGTGATTGTGATGGCTTTTCAGCTTTTGAAGCAGAGAACAGTTCAGATTACTAAATCTTCATTGATTGCGCATCGTTTAACACAATGTTCGGTAGAATGCTTCAGTATATGCCCGATGTAATGGTTGAGAATGGGTGTAAACTCAGTGGCTGGAAAGCCATCGTACGAAGGATATATATGGTTTACCTACACTGTTTTTTCACACATCACGATCAGCTTGTCAGTTGAGAACGAAAAGAGAAAGCTCAGCACTTTGAGAAAAGCCCAATCACAGATTTCGTTTAAGGTGGCTTCATTGAGTTTTCATATTTCGATCTCATTGCGTCACTGTAAAGTCATGAAGTGATCACGCGTATTACAAATTATTACAGGTTACCTCATATGATCATTTTCGAACATCCATAACCGTATAAAAAGATAAATATATATATGAAAATGTTCGATCAAATACAAATATTGTTATATTATGACGTCACTGTGACATACAAAGTGACCAAACATATAATAAATTACTATAGATTTCCCAAATGATCATTTTCAAACGTACTGATCAGTTTTTTACTTAAATAAACTAAAAAAACTATAAAAAAGGGTTCTGAAAAATTACCAAATGATTGTTCATTTGATCGGATGACGTCACAGAATGACCGAAAACCTCGGAATAGAAAATGGCAGCCGACGTTTTCGCATTCTACGCATCCCGAGGAACAAAATGATACCATGAAATCAATTTCTGCACGAAAATCGAAGGAATGACACGAGGAATCTTATTAATAAGGATAATTCGCCGTATCTTTTGATATAAAGTTTGCGATATTGAAAATATCGATTTGTGTAATATAATAATTGTTTAGCAAATAAATCTTCCTCCGTTGTGCGTTTCATTATAAAGACATACAGGGCGATGAATTAAGTGCAATCGTGTTATTTGTCTGAGTGTGGTTATTGTGCTAGTGGCGAACACATCGACTGTTATTTTCAATCAGTGCAGGGAACAATCAAATTCACGGTGCGACTGAGATATCGACTGAGACATCATTGGTAACTGTTGACAGATTCTCTCTTGCAAGGAAATAGCTTGTGTTAATCGATTGTAACTTTGTGCCTACTTGGATGTTGGCGCGAAGATTCTTGACGGCTGGGTACTAAATGCCGAATCCCGCACTCGGGTAAACACATAAAAACATAATGATTAGGATGACCCGGTGTTGGAATCAGTAAAAATGATGATCAAATTTCAAAACCAATGCAACAAATGACCTAAGAAAGAAAAGAATATTAACGCATTACCTGTATTGCTGCTTCCATCGACGGTATTTATTCCTGATGGCGACGAAGAACCTTCTGCATGGTCATTTATTCCTGTTCGTATGGAATCGTAAGGCTTATAATGAAATGGCAAGTACCGAAATAATGGTTCTTCATGATAAATTTACATCTAAAAAATGGTCTGATGTTAGTGAAGCTGTGTTGGTCTGCCTGCCAAGTACCGCCGACCATTCCTAAGCTAGGTGGAATGAATTTACAATAAATCGGCTTAATATTCAGCAGACATGAACTTCGTCGTTAATTGTTGTATCCTGTCTCATTTAAAGAGGCTATCAAGTCTTCGAGAAATCTCAGAAGCCGAAAATGGATCTATTATCTGAACGTGTTTTGTGGAGACCATCACCCGAGTCTACAGACGACATTGCGTTACAACATCTTAAGATCGCGCACAAGCCCTTGTCGTCTTGAAGACCGGAAAGTCTATAATGGCGAGTTTGCTCCAGGATAAAGGAAATTTTTGGGGGGATACAACTACAAGATCATGAGACGACAGCTTCAGACGATCGACCGAGGACACTGAGAGTACTAAATTTTGGACAAAATGGCCGAGCCAGTAAAAGTGCAGGAGCTCCAGGCCATTGCTCAAGGCATCACGAAATTTGTGGACAATCTGCGGACTGATATTCAGGCCAAGGACAATCTGCGGACTGATATTCAGGCCAAGGACAATCTGCGGACTGATATTCAAGCCAAGGACAATCTGCGGACTGATATTCATGCCAAGGACAATCTCCGGACTGATATTCAGGCCAAGGACAATCGTCATTTGCAAAGGGAACAGGTACTGGACCTTCCTTCCTTTTTCATCTGCTGAGGTATAGCAGACGGTAAGTCACTCAGACGGTGACTGACGAAAACATTTGGTGCCCTTGTTTGTTGGCCATTGTGAAATGTGCGACCATGTTCAACGCCTCCTTGAACTGCCTTGTAATTCTGACTGGAAGGAATTCCAAACTGATGTCCACAACTGCCATGAGTGATGTCTATCTCAGTGATAAGATTTCGACCCAAACACCGTTCCTTCCTATAACAGCGACATGTTTCTCCTCTTCCTTGGTGACGTGACAGCGTGTGCCAGAATCCTCTGGAACGAGTCCATTCCGTGGAAACAGTAACTACAGGTACAGTTTGTTTCGATTTGCTTAACAGAGCCTTATAAATGGCTATAGTGATTGAACATACCGGTAACTGTGCTGTGGTATATTGTCTGCCTGGACTTCCCTGAACTTTCTGTCTGACGTTGTGAAGTTCCCACTGATTGACAATAGTGCGTGTAATGAACGGTGTGTAATTTAAAACTCTGAGACATTGTATTCTCATAACTTTCTCGGAACATTCTGGACTGAATTCTCAGACAGGTTGGTAATATGTATTGAACGATCATGTTATGTGCCATGATAATGCCTTATGCGAAATGTTGGCATCTTTCGTATATTGTGCACGTTTCGTTTCGTTTATTATTGATAATACTGCATGCCCAGTGAAGTTGATAAATCAATGGTGAAACTGATAGATTGCATGAACCTTTGCGACTGATAAATTGAGTGATTTGCAGAATGATAAATCTAGCCTTTGAAGTTTGTACGAGAATCTTGTGATGTGGATCCACAATGATTTTTTTTATTAGGACATTTATCGCGATTAGTTTCCATGATAGTGTAGCTGGTAAGCTAAACACTTAACGCCTATGTGCTAAATGAAACTAAGATTGTCGCGTATATTGATAGGTCCTTGATACACTTCGTGCATGTACGTACTAGTGATTGCAGCATGTAATGCTGGAAGGCTGTGAACGCCAGGTTGTTGTCGGCTGACGAGCCCCTACAATCCCCGATTAGGCTATAGAAGCCTGGATATTTGCGAATATGTGTGGTTGTTTGTTTTTGTATCATCCTGAATTTTTGTTATTGTTGTTTGGATCCTCAGATATAAGTCTAAGATGTTGGATGACAAATTGGTTTCAATTAACACGTATTGACAACTTCCTTAAGTGCAGTACATATTGTGTCGATGTCAACCATAAGATTCTAGCTTTCATAATGAGTAACATGTAAGGTCCAAATGTTAACCTTTGAGGATGAGGTATACATGTATGAATTAGCACAGACGATGCTAGAGAAATCTGATACTTGGTGATAACTATGGACGAATGTTTGAGACATAACCACAGGATAATTGCGTTCGAATATTTTTGTTGCAACATTCTTGAGATATCAATTAGTGGTATGAATTTGACAATGTGTGCTGTCATTTGTGCAGAATTATTTTGTCATAACTAATCGAGTTTCCCCACGTGAATCCTTTCTACTAACATCATAATGATTTGTCTTGCATTGAACTGGTATGCTCTTTCCGTTTCGGAATAAGTGTGTTCTTATTGGTGTGGGCTAGAACATGGAGTCTGATACTCTCTATTCTGAAGAATTCGCATTTCTTGTAGATAAGATTCGAATGGCTAACATTGCCATTCGCAACATCTTGAACGTTACAAGAATTATTGCCCGTTTGAATACCCGCATTGGCTATGACAATTGATGTATCAGCGCGTGGCATTTAGACATGTATTTCTTTTTACCATGGTTTTGCTGGTACCCTTGTCGCGCATTTGTATATCTTTTTCCCACGTTGTAATCTGTATAGATCTTGTTCTCAATTTTGCTTCACTCGGTGACAATGTAATGCATGACCTGCCACTAGACAGTGCCCTGCAGATTGTTTTACGTGACTGTGTTTTTCCATCTTTGTATCTTCCTTTGTAATGTTTTTGTTTTTCTTTCTTTTACAACTCTTGCTAGTGGGTTGAGTTTTCTGCAGAAACGTACTCTCACTTGAGGTCAAATTTTTGTGTATTGGCTGCTGCGGAGTTGATCACTCCTGTAGTTTCTAGCACCATTTCTTCCCCTCTGCTTATTGTGTTTTTCTTTTGTTTATTTTTGGTTTAGCTGTTTTGACATTTTCATGTATTCCTCTACTGTTCTACATGTATATATATATATAGCTTTATTTAATGAGGGTGACTCTGTCAGTTACAAAACTGTTCTTCCCGGAGGCCCCCGAGAAAAGATAGTAAAATTAAACCTAATAATACAGTATTCTATATACATGATATAGAGAGATGAGAAGGTAGAGATTAAAGTTGTACAATAATATGAAAAGACAGTATGAGTAAAGACAGATGACTAAGAGCAAGCATTTTTTTATGCACATGTACTTTGTTTTATAGTTTTCATGAGTCTGAAATTGAAAGCACTGAGAGAAGGGGCTTCCCTAATATTATTGTCAAGGGAGTTCCATATCAGTGCACCTGAATAGCTGAGACTTTGTTTTAGGTAGTTTGTTCTGGGCCTGCGAAGATAGAGCTTATTGTTCTCAGCTGATCTAAGATTTTGGGTTGTAATTTCATTGACATACATGAATAGAGAATTTGGGTAAGGGGGACAGTGATCATGGGTGATTTTGAACATGAAAGCAGCTTTTTGGTAGGTTAGTCTTTCGTGTACACTAACCCAGTCAAGTTCCTTGAAGAGTGTTTCTGTTGGAGTCAGGTAGTGAGTTTTCAGAATTATCCTGGCTGCTCTTTTTTGAAGCTTGAAAACTCTATTCAACTGTGCTGTCGTTGCATTCCCCCATATTGTCAGGCAGTAGTCTATGTGTGGAAGAATGTATGCATTGTAATAAGTGACCGATGCTTCTTTCCTGAGACGATGTCTGTGTCTGTAGAGGATACCAATAAATGATGAGATCCTGTGGCAGACAGAATCAGCATGATCATTCCAGCTAAGAGTTTGGTCAACAGTCAGGCCTAAAATCTTTTGTAAGTCTGTTCCATTGACAGTTATGTGTAATGTATGATCATGCTATTTTGAGTTGTGAGAACCATATATATTTTGTTGATAACCCATTTTGGATTTGAAGCTGAGGTAAGCATTTCTCAACAATTGTTTTCCTTTTGTGTAATGTTTTGATACGTTATTTTGCTTCGCAACTGCGGCGCTTGAAATGTTTTCAAGCAATTGTTTTGACATGTCCACACTTGTCGTGTGACTGGCACGTGTATCACATACCTAGAATATTTTCATTGATACATTTTGGTGAATATGGCATTATGACCTTACGCTATGAACACGGACTATGGAACTGAATAATTGTTTATGATATTTGAATGATATTGTGGATGACTATTCTCTGAACATTGGTATCGTTTTAATCACTTATGCCTTTTGTTTTTGTACTTTGAGATGAATGAACTCCTTTCCGGTCCTGTCATCCATCTTTCATTGACGGAAGATATGTGAAATAGTGTCTTCTTAGCCACCATACTTTCACGAAAAGGTAGACTTCTTAGCCACCATATTTGCACTAGGGTAAACACATAAAAACATAATGACTAGGATGACCCGCTTTTGGAATCAGTAAAAAAGAAGATCAAATCTCAAAACCAATGCAACAAATGACCTAAGAAAGAAAAGAATATTAACGCATTACCTGTATTGCTGCTTCCATCGACGGTATTTATTCCTGATGGCGACGAAGAACCTTCTGCATGGTCATTTATTCCTGTGCGTATGGAATCGTAAGACTTATAATGAAATGGCAAGTACCGAAATAATGATTCTTCATGATAAACCATATAATCTTTGAAGGAGAAAATAATACAAATTGTGAAATAGTGACATCTTAGCCACCATACTTTCACGTAAACGTAGACATCTTAGCCACCATATAATTGCATAAAGTTCGACTTTTCATTTACCAATTTTATATAGCCTAATCTGTATGCATGCAACCTTAAGTCTATTATTATGTGTTGTGACAAAACTATTTCCGAAATTCTATTTCATGACACTTTAGTTCAGTTATTGTGAACACAACTATTTGTGAGAAACAGTTATGTAATTTTAATTTATAGAGGATGATATAGAAAATGCTCGCCTTGTGTAGCTGTACTGAATCATCCTGAATTTGACGAGTGAGTTTAGGGAATGCGACAGATGGCTGATCCGCTTGTCATAACTGTACCGACTCTGTAGTGTCATAGCAATGTATAAAAAGGGATGACCGGCACATACAGGCAGGCCAATACCATCGGGTCTCACTGAATGAAGGCTGATTCAAGATCACGTCTCGATGATAGATGAACTATTTCCCAGTTTTGAAAGACATTTACAAAATGGTCTGATGTTAGTGAAGCTGTGTTGGTCTGCCTACCAAGTACCGCCGATCATTCCTAAGTTAGGTGGAATGAACTTACAATAAATCTGCTCAATATTCAGCAGACATGAACTCCGTCGTTAATTGTTGTATTCTGTCTCATTTAAAGAGGCTATCAAGTCTTCGAGAAATTTCAGAAGCCGAAACTGGATCTATTATCTGAACGGGTTTTATGGAGGCCATCACCTGAGTCTACAGACGACTTTGCGCTACAACATCTTAAGATCGCGCACAAGCCCTTGTCGTCTTGAAGACCGAAAATTTCATAAAATGAAACCATTGATAAACGAAATTTAGATGCACATTTTATCTCGATATAGTTTGCATAAAATGAGTTGATCCCTAACGCAAAAGAATTTTATACATTAAGATTCAAAATAAACATACATCTGGATATTTATCTCTGTATGAATAAGGAATGTATAATACAATTGATAAATAAATGGGTATGATTAAAACGTTAGTAATGAAATGCCTCATTACCGTCCACTAGCAGTGTAATGTTTTTACTTCTAGACCCGGCTCTGTTGAAAGATTCGCAAGTGTATGTTCCGTTGTCACGTGCACTTGCGTTTGCAATCAGGATGTGCCTCTCTGTGCTGAAATTGGTCCTTGTGAGAGCATTGATTGATAAATGAGTCCAGTTGTATGTTGGCTCCGGGAACCCTGTCCAGGCGCACTGGAAGGTTATATTCTGTCCATGGTAAACCTTAATGATGGTTGGATGCCCTGGTTCCTCTTCTAAATCTGACAATAGTGAGATCGTGATGCAAATATCCTCGCTTTAGAAAGACAAATTGTCAACAACGTATTCAAAACGGCATATTTCTTAAGGCCAAACCCAACAAGATTTCACCTCCAACCTTCTAAAATTTCTCTATACATTATATATTTATCGTGTTGCCATTATTTAAAAATTATTACCCCACAAGCAAATTCGTATTCACTATCTGGATTGTGATTGGTTAAATGCTCGGGTCGTATAAGCTCATACACCCCGAGTGATGTCTTGCTACTCGGGGTATATGAAAAAAACAACTCACGTGCGATTGGAACCCCCGCTCTCGCTTCGAAAGTTCAGCTGGCCATATCTCAATATGTATGGAGTAACTTTCTCACTCGTCAAAATGTAATGTAATAACGTCATAGTGCATCATTTTCACTGAAGTGTCCGACATATAACTCATCGAGAGGTGTCGAAACAGATCGAAATGGACCGATGTGTTGTGGCGCGTCTCTCGCAGCGCAGTAGCAAAATGCGGGCAGTTTCGTGATGGAAATGGCCCGCTGAATTTTTCCGTTGTTCCGTTGGTCCTAAATGATAAATCTTTTTCAATATTTTTGCTATAAGATAAAAAGGCTTGAGGGATAATATATTCGTTATTCAGGTTTTCCCCGGGTGTATGGCCAGTTACGACCCTCCTTGAAACTCATACACCCTGAGGCGTCAACCTGAATAACTAATAATATCACAATGGCACACACGTGATATTCAGTTCCTGGTATATTACAATTTCCCAGGTATATATTAAAGTTTGTGTTAAACACAGTATGCACATACAAGACCACAATGCAAATAAGAACATCAAACTGATCACGTCATATCGACGCATTTTTTTGTAGCATAAGTTCCATACTTACACCAGACGACGAGCGTGACTGTATCTGAAGCAAATCCGAGGATGGTTTGATTATTTGGCCAGGTGTTCTTGGCACAACAGGTAATTGTAGTGCCATTAAGGTGTTTGTTCGCACACACCGTGAGTTTGTTCTGCGAACCAGTCGTTTTATCACAGGATACATTGGGTGGTACCAAATCAAACGATGCCTTCGGGTTAACAGTACCAGTTTGACAGGTCAGGTATACCAGCTCCCCTGCTGTCATTGATAATAATTCGGATCCAATCACCGTACCATTCGAGACTAACGTAGCCGCTGTTACCCGAACTGGAGAGACAGAAAGGTGAACACATTGTATTAGCAACTTGGTGTAACTAAATAACGCATATTTACTGCAAATGCTGGCTATTCGGTGAGTTTGACTGATATGTACATATATATGCCCATCAAAACATTGTGAGTCGACATCGTGAAAAATATAGGCACCATGAAAACTGCAATAACATTTAGGTTTCGAGAATTCCAAGAACTTTAAAATCGGGCTCGGTGGTATAGTAAACCACCGTGGCCAATGCGATATTTTGCTCCGGACATAGTCGCGTTCAACTCGATATTTATATTGTCACACCAATAAACGTCGTTATGTAAAGGGCAATGTCCTTTGTTGACGCCATTATGATTGTTGCATAAGGCCACAATACAACGTTGCAGTGGAAAATCCAAATGTAGAAAGGCAGTGCAGTATTGTCAACCGTAGACGGACGAATATTAATTGTCCGAAATTAACCGGTTCTGACAGCACCGCGATGACTTAACCAAATCTAATTTGGATAACAAAAGAACATGAATATCATATTTAGACTTCACACTTCAATATCTCTGCATCAGTTTGGAGTATCTATATGCGGAAAACGATATCCCATTGATTATCAAGGGCGCTTCGTTCTTCCACAAGCGACTACAGGGCATTCGGGTTCTCCATGAAAGCGCTGGGATATTGATATCACAGTATTACTATTTGGCTTTAAGGAAAGGCCTCTCCACTTACAAACTTTGGATAGAAAGAGATGAATATTGAAAATATCTTATCCTATTGGGTTTATTTTTAGTTCTATCCGCATAAAACTACGCACACAGTATCATGTGCAATAACGGCGTCCTCAGTTTATTACTTCAATAATAAAGACGGCAATTGAAGAATTTACGAAACTTTATCAGCTGTTGGCGTCATTTGGCAGATGCTTGTGATCAGCAGCGGATGTTTGGGATGTACACATAATTAAGGGACAATAGGTGAAGTTACCGAATCAATGATGATCGACTTTGTCTCCGTCGTGTGAAACTAGTCACATTTTCACAATTGATTGAATACGATCAAAGAGGAATCCCATTTGCACATGGAGTAAACTAAACATGCATTATTTCTAAAGATAAAAATCCCAAACAATATACATGTAAAGATATCCACATGTACCCAATAAGGTATTAAGTCATTTCGATTTGCACTTTGTAGAAACAAAAATCATTATGACCTCTAGGTTAAGCCACCTATGGGAGTAGCAATGTAGACGAAACGCAATATCAAGCGACATTTTTGGCAAAATATTCACATACCAAATTTTAAAAGAATCCATTAGAGCATTCTATGCTTAGAGTCCGGAAAAGAAATGTCACGCTTGCCCCAGGTGGCGCCACCTATGGGCACATATTGATGAGACGCCCTTTCAGATGTCATTTTGTGACGTATTATCCACATAAGAATGCTGGAAAGAATCTGTTCTCTCGTTTATTGTCTATTACGTTTGTCTATTACGTTTTGGTCATGAAACTAAATTCGTCATATATGGATGGGAAGCAACCCCCAGCGACATGGCGTGGCGTGACATATACATACCAATTCAGAAAGGAATCCGTTATGCCATTCTATTGAATTGCTCGGAAATGAAATTTCAAGTTTGGCTTCCAGGTGGCGCCACCCATGGATGTATATGGATGAAACGAAATAACAAGCAAGACATAGATATATCAAATTTGATGTCACATAAGACAAGATGTATATAAGCAACAATTTATATAAAATTAAAATCTTTGCAGTTCACCTTTAAGCGACATCTTGTGCCAAGACATCAACATACCAACTTTGGAAAGAATCCGTTCATTCGTTCTAATATTGATGTCTGAAAACAAGATTTCCTTAGCGCCAGTTGGCGCCAGGGGTAAATCATAATATACATAAAGCTATGC